>JAPYZA010005311.1:0-20969 GCA_030522685.1 Eupelmus azureus
AATAATAATAGAAAATAATTAATTCGACAAACCGGCTTTATCACACAATTTTAACAATAGCTCAAGGATCATTTCAAATTGACATATTTGATAAGCTTCATCGAGTTCTTTCCTCTGATAATTTAATTTCATGTTGACGTAAGTATTCAAAGCTCAAACAGAAGGATTAGCCAAAACCGCTCAGACAAAAATCGTTATTTAACCGTCTACCAGCGATCCGTGTTGTTAAACAATAAAGTTATTTCATTATCAATTCTACTCGGATGCTGGATACCGCTAATCCAGACCCAGATATTCAAGATAAAAATTCGCCGAGATAATAAACATCAACTCATGCTTCTGCTTTCAATTAGCCAACAATCATATCTTGAAATAAAAAAAATGATAACGTTCGGATCGCGACTAGAAATTGCAGCTTCATGTTTTGCTTTGTAGAAAATAATTTCAGAATTAACACAAGTCATCGGTAAATTGCAGTTAGGATCTATTACCTAATAAGCGCGCTTTGCTAGCATTTGAACTCTGCGAAAAAATTCAAGTTCACGCGGCAAGTGTAGGTACGGCGTTCGGTTTGTAATTCCGACAAGACCACATTCATATTGTTTTTATGAAACTTTTTGCGTTTTTCTATAATCAGTGCAATACTTTAGTAGGCATTCGCTAAGTAATTAATTTTACTCGCCAAATACTTTTTTTCAACTTATTTTTTTTATTGCGCCGTCTGTTTAAGGAAGTAATTATGTGCGACAAGTGCAAGAGAGAGAGAGAGCAGTTTTTTTTAATATAAAAAAAGAGAATCGTAAAAAATAATTTTGTATTTTCCACGAAAAATAAAAATTTTAAGCATAACGATCATTTTAAACATGACAATTATATGCTGTTAATGTTTGGTATAAAAACATCGGAATGCATGTAGGCATTGTGCTTACTTACTTATTGCGCAAGTTTGTCGAAGAATAATTATTACACAATATTTATGCACGTCCAGCTACGTACATGCATTTCTGCCACTAAATGCAATCAATTTTTTTTTCTTCACATCATTTTTATGCTTCTGTTCTAGCACGCCGTGTTCCAATAGCATTTTATTATCTTAATTGAATTATCTTTGACTTTTAATGCCTAGGATGCCTAGAATTATAAATAGTAATTACACCTCAATTTTATTCACGTAGAATCTATTTTTTAAAAATACAATAACAACGCTCGCTGAATATCTAATACCTAAAACGCATATAATAAAGAAATCAACATTAACTCAAATTGCGCGTGTACATTACTCTGCAACAGTTTAAAGTGCCTATTGACTCGTCGTTTGCAGAAACCACTGACACCCATTACGCAATTTTTTGTCCGCTTAAACCTCCAGCAGCCACTTTATTCCATCTCGACCATTAAAATCCAATCATCCCCTTACCCATACCTTACCACCTGCACCAACAACCCACCACCCAAAAATAAAAAAACTCAATCGATAACCTCACGCAACTTTCCCCCTTAATTTTCTCTGCTTCCAGACGATCGCACGAGCTCCGCGCCTGCATCCAGTTCAGACCGGCTCGTCGATTTTCCCGGTTCCTTAGCGCTCGGCTCACGCACAAGACGGCTATCCAGCTCGTGCCTCCAGGGGACCCACGCGCTCACCGCGCGCGCCAATTGCCATACGAGAAAGAGAGAGAGAGAAGGGAATTAGGGAGCGCAAATCACCGGACGCGTCGCGAGCACGCGCGTTTTGTACCAGCGGAGCCGAGCTCTATGTACACACATACGCGTACGTACATACGTTTGAGTCGACTGTGATAAAGCCACGTATTTATCGATCCTCCGGGCGGAGTTTGGATTTTATTTTCATACCTAAGCACAGAGAGGAGAGAGAATGAGGAGCTTCGTGGTTGCTGTACTGGCGATCGGGCTGGCCTGCGGCCTGTGTCACGGATTTAACGTGCCCGACGAGCATGAAGGTAAGCACTGGAAATCTATCATTTCACTTTTATAGCTCGAGCTTAGTATAAACGCCCTATTTCGTGGGGCTATACGATGTAAGTTCATGCGCACCAAAGCCGAGATCGGTTAGGCGCGGGTCGGAGCCTTAAGGGGCGAGTCCAGTGACGGCAGAGCGATAATCCGCTGTAGCGACAGTTCGACTCTGCGTTTGACGGGAGGAGGACGCCACCGAAAATTTGTGCGTTGCGCAAGAGCAGAGATTGCGCAACGCTCAATTTTCCGATTAATATTCGCGGCGCGCTGACGCGAGCGTCGTCGGTAATTACGATGGGAATGCGAGCTTGCAAGCTCGGAGCTGAAATTGTTTTGCAGGCTATTTCGGTGCTGGATTTGACGGTACGTTATGCGCGTGAAATGTATGATGGATGTACTTTTTGCGAGTTGGTGGATTTTTATATCGGAGCGTTTCTTGATGATCGTGTTGATTACCGATCGGATATATTCCGAATGTTAATTAGTTCCAATCAAAGTTAATTCTTACTTGAACGATCAATAAATTATTTTACAATCGTAATCAGCTCATTAAACAAAACCTAATTAAAAACATTATCCAGCGCCTCATCAGACTTTAACCCACGATCGTCAGCCTCCAAAACGATAATAACCCTCCCGATAACCAAATCCACTCGGCACAATCAAAACAACACATCGCGTTTCGCTCCGACAACAGATCGTCCATCAAACCTAATCCGGCACTTTGTCAAATCAAAATGTCAATGATCCGTCTCGCCATCGCGCGCCCGCAGCGGGCAATAAACACATCACTGCGATAAAATCTAGCTAATAGCGCGCAACAGACTACGTAATATATAATTAACGGAAATTTCGCAGAGACGTCCTTCTGGATGAAATCCGGCCAGGACAATCTGCGGCGCATCTTGTCGCTGCAGAACAACCAGAATCGCGCCAAGAACGTGATTATTTTCATCGGCGATGGTATGGGTCTGTCGACGATAACGCCTGGAAGGATATTTAAGGGGCAGATGATGGGTAACTCCGGAGAGGAGTATAAGCTCGTGTTCGAGAAGTTCCCGAGTACTGGATTCTCCAAGGTAATTTTGTTGATTTTTTTCATTTGGTTAAGGTAGTAAGGTACGGTCTTCCTCTTGAGAATATCAAATTCAATTTGGACAATTAGAGTCAATCTTAAAGGATCTTAATTGGCCAGAGAAAATGATAATTAATCACGGATACGTAATTACGTTTATCGGATATTTTTATCGTGATCGATGCATTATTAATCAAGCATTTCATTTCGCGATATCGTACTCGATTCACAAAAGCAGAAACGGAATTGTCGTAGGAAACACTGAAATGCTCCTTATAAAGTTGGAAAAAACGCGCCTTCGCGAATAGTGGAATGCATGACTATTTCGCGCGACAGTGATTTCGCTGGCTGAAGGCTGAGCTTCGCCTTGACAGCAGCCTATTATCAGTGGACGCTAGCAATCAGAGAAGAAAATCAAAAAAAGGAAAAATCGTAAACATGCCGAAAACAAACTTTACGACATTTTCCACGAAAATTAAGGAGACGACGTTTCTGCCGTAAATCTTATCGCTAAAATTTGAGCGAAACAATTTTCGTTAAAAGATGAAACAAAGCAGCGCCGTCCATCACGCTTGCTAATATAATCGCACATCATTAACTCTCGGTCAAATTATATTTCACGTGTCTCGTCAAATACTTCGGCAGCGCGTTTGCCGTCATACTCACTGGAACAATGCGCATAATTACCGATTTTCAGACTTACAACGTGGACAGGCAGGTGCCAGACTCGGCCGGCACGGCCACGGCTATGTTTTCGGGTGTGAAGGCTCAGTACAAGATGCTGGGTCTGGACGCCAAAGCCAAGTACAACACTTGTGACAAGACCATTAATGAGAACAGTCGTTTGACGACCATCGCCACCTGGGCCCAGGAGACCGGCATGGATACAGGTATGTCGCTTGTCTGATTTTTATTTTTAGAAAGCGAATTCCTTCGGGGGCTAACTACTCTTTTCATTAAATGAGATAGATAGATAGATAGATGTGATTTATTATTGTAGCAATTAAGTACAAACAAAATGAGATTAGAGCGGTTGAGGTGATGGGGATTGGCATTTTTGGGAATTAGTGAGTTAGATAGCAGGGCGAAGAAGTTAATTGAGATAATTTAAATTTTTATACATCACTATCAACTTTTGTTTACTTGTTTTTGGAATATGTACATTAAATTCATCCAAGATGGAGTTTTAGAGGGAGTTTATATCATTTTTATTATAAATATGTATATTGATATTGTTTTATTATATAAACATATACATTAAATTACACGTTGTTTGTACTTGTTTCATTCTACAGTAATAATGCTAGAAAATATAATAATAATAAGCGATTGTTATTGAAGGATACAAAATATACTTTACTTGTACTTTCTAGATCTTTAACTAAGTCCTCCTTGATATAGAGAATAAAAAGATCTATTGTTTTTATTGAATTATTAATTTTTCATAAAGATTTCATCGTCTCCTCGTTATCGACTAACATAGTAACTTAACGAGAAATTTTTTTTAGATTATTAATTAAGTAAAAAAAGTGTATTTCCGTATTTTTAACAGCAAGAAAGGTTCCACACGACCTATATATTATTAACATTTTAACGGTCCGCACTCATAAAAGAGAATGTCAAAAAGAACCAAAACAAAAACTGCACTAGATCAATGAAAACAGTTTCGAACGAAATTCCCGCCTACAGGAAGTAACCGAAAGAAATGATCTGAATCGTGAATAAAAAAAATGAACTTGATACGTTGACTCTCGGATTTTCATGAAAAGAAGAAAAAAAGAATAAACGGTATAGTGGCACAGTTCACAAGTTATTCAAATGCTTTTTTCATCGAATTTCGAAGGAGATTTGTAACCGCAAGATTCGATCCATTTCTTATTGAAACAAAACGCTTATGATTCATTAAGAAAAACTCGGCGAGCGAGCGGGATTAAAGGAAACGCTTGGACGTTAACTGGCTTTTTCACTCGTGCGTGAATGGCTTTTTGCGCAAAAAGTTTCACGCGAACTCACCTTTTTTTTCAACGCTTTATTTCTTTATTCTTAATAAGACTCTGAAAAAATCACTGAAAAAAATTATTAGATAATTACCTAGTCCTACTTTAAGTGTAATATCAAGAATATAAAAGAAAAACCTTTATAAAACCAAACAAATATGACTCTTTCAAAAAATCGTCCGTAAAGTATCCTTAGTAACAGCCGCTCGACAAATGATTCAGCAATACCAAATTGCACATCTCCCATCGTCATAAAGTAACTTAACCGATCCTAAAAAGCCTCTTGACTATACACAATCGTCTTAACACTATACATCAGGTTTTCCCTAAAACTTCTCGTAACTGCATCAAACCACAAATTGCTTCATATTTTCATGTGCACATGTGATTATTCATCCGCGACAGTCGGCATTCCATCAAAGCAGCGCGGCACATCCGAAACCTTTTTAGTAACGTTAAGGAAAACGTTGAGAAAAAGTAGCGTTCTCGTTCAAGCACCTCGATCTCTCTTTACGTGGATCGGTGTTTTTTTAAGGAGGTTTTAGAGAGATTTGTAACGCGCAGTAAGATAGGAACAATACAAATATTTTTTTGTTTGCGCGCGGCTGTTTTTCAAATGGTGTTCGGAGATTTATTAGAGCGCTTGTGAGCTGACTTATATAAACATTTGAACTCTTTTTTTTTGTATGGATATAGTTTTGTTTGTATGGATTTTGTTGTTGATGTTTTAACAATGGTTAGGGTAAATTGTTTTATTTGCTACAATTAAAGACTTAAAGACATTCTGAAACTTTGGATTTTCCAGATTTGTTATAAATTTATTTATAAAGAAAATATATTGGTTGGAGTTAAAAATTTATAAATTGTACGTGAAAAAAGTGTATTTTTAGTAAATTAATTTAATTTTATAAATACTTATACGTGCCTACACAAGAATTTTTAAAACAAATTTTTTTTAATAAAAAGTAATTGATTTATATGCTATAAATAGGTCGTATTATATATTCTTATTTTTCCAAATTTTTTTTTTTAACTCTGGACGTAAAAGAGATCCTTAATAAAATCGAAAAAATATGCTGTTAGAGTTACTTTTACAATAATTAAAAATTGATTTTTAAAAACTATATCACACTGTACAGATATCTACAGTTTTTTTGCACCGTAACTTTAATATTCCGAAAACCGATGCAACCTTTCCATACCAACCCACAAATCCTCTCAATCCTTCCGCAACCACCAACAAAAGCCCAAAAAAACCAAAATCCCAAAAACCCAACCCCCCAAAAAAAACCATCTCTCCCACGCCTCGCCCTATTCTCCGCTCCACATATCCTCTCCCAAGAAAAAAGCCTTCCGCGTACACGCGCCGGGCGGCCGAGAGTCAAAGTCAAGTGTAGCTCCGCTATGCGAGTATGTATAATCGGCGCGCACGCACGCGGCGCGCTCAATTGGCGATTATCGTTAGCTCGCTCTCCAGCGGGGCCTTGGCTAATTTATATAGAGGCGGGGAAAAATCGGGCTCGCGCGCGCGCTGACGGCGCCGCGGGAGGCTGGACTTGCTGCGAGTTATCGGCCCTCGAAGGTCTTTTTCATTTTGGGGAGGTGAAGGTTTTGGTGGTGGTTGCGGGGAAGTTGTTTTTGAGGATTTTTTTAATGGTTTTGGTGGGTGGGTTATGGTTTGCGGGAAAGTTGTTTGAGTGGTTTGAGTGGGAGAGGGAATCGGGATGTTGGGTGGAAGGATCTTTTGTTTGACGAGGATGTGAAGAATTTACGGAGTGGTTACTAAAGTAAATTGAATTTATTGTTTGGTTTTTTACTTATGATTAGTATCTATTTAATTAGGAACAATTTGAACGTAATTTTATGAGTTTCACTCTCGAAATAATCAGCTTGAAATAGATTCCTAAAATAAAAAGTAGTTTGAATCAAAATGGTTATTTTAGTAATTTAAATAATCTATAGAATGAAAATCGGATGCTCGTGGATTTATTGTATTTAATCTTAAATTAATCAGTTTTATTAAAATTTTCTTTTCTTTAAAACTGAATCTAAGATTCATTTATTAATACGTTTCTTTTTCCACAAATAGACCTATTGAAAGTGTACAATAAACTTATATGATGAAAGACGCAACGCAAGGGTATTAGTATTAATAATATACTTATGCAATTACTAATACCCTTGTATTGCACCTTTTATAACTTCCTTAAAATATAATTAAATATAATTGCACAGTTTCAAGAATAACATATCAAATTTTACTACTCTCTTAAGTCCGTGACAGCAAAGACACTTAGTTTCTATTCGAATTCTAATAATTATAAACTTCCTTGAAACATCAAACTAAATAAGTAATATCCTACTAATTATATTTTATTTACTTGTATAAAAAAAAAGATATGGATAACAATAAGAAATAATTAACAGAAATTGCTCTATCTACTGAATAAAACGAAGTGACTTATCATCTCCTTACAACTTATCTTCAAGTTTCGGAAATGCAAATTACACGACTAAACGATAATGAACTAGGACATCAACTCACGTCTCGCAATATCAAGCGAGTTCCGCACGCGTTCCTTAAGGCGATATCAAACTCTTTTCATTATCAAACATACGGAAATCCATTTCTTCCTGAATAAAAATAAAACAGGAAAATAAGAAAATGTCACTATATGTTCAAAAAATTGAAAATTAAATGAATAAAAAATGCTTTCTCATTCTCTATAACAACAATAGTGTCACGCCCCCTTAACAAAATTTTCTCCCACAATACCAACTCTAAAACCAAAAAAAAAAAGAAAATTTCATCCAATTTCAAACCAACCAAACCATCGCCAAAACTAACCCACAAACCCATCAAATTCCAGGCTTCGTAACAACAACGCGCGTCACCCACGCAACACCAGGCGCCCTATATGCTCACTCCAACAACCGGGACTGGGAGTGCGACAGCAGCATACCAGCCGAGCACCGTAGCTGCATAAAAGACATCGCCAGACAGCTCATCGAGGATGCGCCGGGAAACAAGTTCAAGGTATTGTGTGCGTAGTAATAAGAGCGGGGAAAACGCGCGGGCTCGATTATAATTAGCGCGGCTCGTTGTCGGCTCTCTCTCGCTTTGTGTGTGCCCCTGGCCTTGGCTTTTCAGCGAGGGATAAGCGAGGGAAAGTTCGATGCGGCTGGAGGTTTTTATTTTAGCTTCCGCGTGTGGTTTATATGGGGGCGTGAAAGTGTCGTGAGATGGTGGAAAATCTGGTTTTAGTTTTTGTTTAAGAGTGGATGCTAATTTGATCCTTTGCGAAGGTTTATCGCCTTTAAGTTTTTTTTATAGTAGGTTGATCGGCTGATAAATTTTGTTCATGCGAGTATTTTTTAAACAAATTTTTATCGCGTAAGTAATGCGAAAAATATAGAAAAATAATTCTTACCGGTAATGTAAAATATTCAGTTTTTGTAAGACCTAAATAAAATTTCAAAAAATAAAATTAATTTGGACCAGAATAAAAAATCAATAATCAATATCATTGAAAATGACCGTAACTCAAGTATCTCAAAGCATTAGACCATACTATTGCGGTTACACTAATTTTTAGAAGCTAAAAATACATATCACGACACTCTCGTAGTCAGCTTAACTTTAATAGGTCAAGTTTATTGGAAAGAGGTTCAGGGTTAACACGGCCGAGACCTTGCAGTGTTAACCATAGGTACCTCCGTATTGATTTACAGTAGCCTCACGTGTTGCGTCGAGTCCATAAACGTAAAGCTTTTTATGCAAAATATAAAATTATCAGAACGTGATTGTGATTTCATATATACCTGCGTAAATTCTTAATAGATTGTGAGTTAGCAAAATTATTTGTAAGAATTATTTATGCATCAGCTTAAATTTTGTATTATGATTCAGAATTTCTTTGATTTAAATGCTTTTTATTTTTCTACTTATTTACTACTAAATATAATATAATAGTAAATACATTGAGGTGGTTATTTTAAATTTTAAACAGTTCTATGACTAAATAAGTATTATTTTTGTTCAAGATCGCACTTAAATATACTTTAGTAAGGAAATTTAAATAAATTAGAAATGTTACCGAATAAGCGAATCTTTCTGATTATAAAGAGATGTATCATTGTAAAGACTTATCTGATCTTTTAATCTATTAATCCAATACAAACAGATGAAAAAAAAATCATCAAACTGATAAGGCGACATATTTTTCACTCAATTTTTTAGACAAAAACAATAACGCGAGCAGAATCTTTCAAAAAAAATTAAAAATCGGATGAAAAAAATCTCCTTCTCTCATTAACTCAATCGAAAAACCTCTTCTTACAAACCCACATAAATCATACTTTCTCCTTCAGGTGATAATGGGCGGTGGAGCCGGCTACTTAGGCCTGCCGACCCAGACTCCCGACCGCGAGGCCTGCCGTCGTCGCGACGGCCGCCAGCTGGCCAAATACTGGCAGGAATCGAACCCAGGTAACAAGCTGGTAACCAACGTCAAGGAGCTCATGTCCGTCGATGTGGCAAACACCTCGAGGCTTATGGGCATCTTCGCCGACGATCATCTGCCTTACGCTGCTGTCAAGCCGGATACGGTGCCTTCTCTGGCCAATATGACACTCCAGGCTATTAGGATGCTGAGGAAGAGCAAGAATGGATTTTTCCTTATGGTGAGTAAAGGACTTTTTTCGTGCTGGGGATTTGGTGAATGAAATTTTGTTGGTACGAAAGCAATTTCTGGATGATTGGAAGGGTGATTGGTGTTAATTAAGGGGATGTGTTTTCCTGGTTTACAAGAAAGGTATTACACGGAAAGTTGGAAAATTTCGTTTAATTAAACTGGGAATGATGATGAATTCTTGTTACTCACAAATGTGACGTTGCCTTTTAGGCAGAACACAGTGTACAACGTATACTGAAAAATTTTCCGGTCTTTGCGGTTCCCACTTGTCAAAGACAAGTTATACCTTCAATAAATTAAATTTTCCTATGACTTCGCCGCAGTTACACATATAATAATACGCGTGACGATCGCAGCTAAAACATCGGGAAATCCAGTTTAATAAACTTTGTGAATAACCTTTGTGGACTTGCGGTATCTTCATGAATGATGGGATAATAGCAATACCGCATGACTTTTCAGTACACCCATATATTTTTATTTTTATACCACCTGTTCGTGCATGCGCTATTACGTGCATGTGACCGCATTGCAGGATATCGGAAAATTCAGTTCAATCAAATTGTGAGTAACCCTTGGAATCCTTGACGTCATTACGAGTGATTAATCTTTTTTTGACTGCGTAGTAATTCGTGACCGTTGACAGTTTATCACAGCTGTAGGAAGCTTGCGAGTTCTTGTAACAGTGATCTATTTCTGCATATAAGGAACATTGCTGTCTAATAAAAATTTTATAATTAATTAGGTGTGTCTGTTTGTCAAAATGTATTTTTTTATTTTTTTTCATTTATTTTGATTGACGTGCAATTTTGTTTTAGCGTGATCCGGTTGAGTGTAAATTTATGTAGAGAAGCTTTCAAGTTCTTTCGGTTAATATGTCAGCATACAAAATTATTGCATGCTCTTTCTGATATATGCAACTAAATTTATTCTAGCTTCGTATCTAAACATCGGGAAATGCACCTGGTTTTGTAAAACAAATCCTTTTTCCAGAAGTTACAGCACATATTTTCTCTGACCGATCTTATCGACATAATAAGCACTTAATTATTACGTCAACAATGAATTTACACCGGCAATTAAAGCCGCGACATATCAACGTTAAATCAATGTTTTATCGTGAATATTTCCGAATGGAATTGTAATTCGTACGAGACTCTATAACTTTTCCACGTGTTAATTTTTATGATTCAGTAGAAATTACTTTCCATTTTTTTGAGCAAGAAATTTGTTTATCCTTGTAGAAATTTAATTAGTTAGACCTTTCATTGTCATTTTATTGGGTCTTTAACTATATCTTAACTAGGACTTAACTAGCTGTAATAATTGTATTGATAATCAGCCAATTTAGTTAAAAAATTCAGTTAACAACGCCTATTTATTTTTCTACTCGGGTAATTTTAATTTGGTACAATAGTACAAAAATCTGATACAGTACAAAATTTGATTTACATTGCCTATAAACTTGTGAAATTTCAATTATCATAACACTTCGTTAATTACCACCAGTAATCACCATCAAACTAAACCCATCAATCCACCCGCATCAACACCAAACCCAAATTTCCAACCGATAACATTTCCACTCGCAAAAAAACCTCCAAAGCCCTCATATCGCACTCGGAAATTTTTCGGCACATAAAAAAAAAAAGCTCCTCTCCCGTCCGCATCCACACACGCGCACCTAACACACGCCGAGGCTGCGCAAGGTCAACCCACTTGGCTATGCAATTCCGCTGAGCTCTCGCTCGCGTAATACGCCAGAGAGCGAGCTCCGCGTCGTCTAATGGCCAGCCCCGACTTCCCATAATTTATTAATCGCTAAGCGCGACATGACACCGCGCCGCTTGATATTAACGCGTCGAGCGCTACTATCATCATGCTCAAATCACGCCGAGCTTTAGCTTCGGGGTTATGTGTATAGCGTTTTGCTGCTGGGATTTTTTTTGGAGTGGCTGGTTTGGATGGTTGGGGATTGGGTTGACCGATTGTGTTTTCGTGGAGGAGTTGAGGTTTTGTTTGATCGAGGGACTGAGTTGTTTGGAGCTTTTGTTGCGCTTCTTATCTGGCGCTCGTTCCAGACTTTACAAACGATGTTGCTTATCTCTTGGATTCGGTTGAGTCCCGCGCGATTGAAATTATGATGTATTGCAGTCGTTTGAGATCGCGATGTGATAAGTAAGATCTTCTGTTTATTTTGAATGTCGGCTGAAGTCTTGTGATTACAAAGGAATTCTTAGCAGGCTGGGTTCTGGTTGTGTAGTTAAGATAAAGCTCTTATTATTTGTGTAATCTGCATTCACTTATGGTCGGTTAGAGTTTAGTGGCCCTGCGGTGGCATGATTCAATTATGTTTTTCATGTATTTCGGATATTAATAAGTTTTTTCATTTTTAATTCTAATCATTGTTTAAATAATTTTCATAAGTTTTAAAAAAATGTAACTACTTATTTGAATTTATGCATTATTTTTGCGAAAATATACTGTAGTAAAATCAATCGTTCTGCTTAACAGTCACATAATTAGCTTTAGTAATTATTCATTGAACATTGTAATTATCTATTGTAAATCACTATATCTATATTCAGTTATTCTATTATTAAATAAAGTAAAACTTCATTCAAAATTAAACCAATTTTATAAAAAAAAATATTACTAACTAACAATAAGTTATTCGTGTATCATTAATTTTTAAAAGTAATTTTATTTTCATTAAATATTTGCTGATTCGAGAAATTTCTCAAAATCTGCATAAACATAGTTTTTTTATAAATTAACATTTATGCAAAAATTCTAAATCTAATTTTAAATATATATAGATATACTACAAGTTGAATTTTGAAAGAGTACATCTCAAAATATAGAAAGTGAATCGATCTGAAATTTTGCGTGTGTTTATTTGTAGTAATACTACGTTTATGCAGAGAATGAGAATTTTTTCGAGTGAACAAATTTTTCTTGAACACAAATTATAGATTGGGAAACAACTACCTTAAAATAAGATACATAACGATCATCAAATCAAATTACAAAATTTATGATCTTTAATAAAACCATTAAAATAGTACCAAAAAATCCACAAATTTTAAAAACTATAAACAAACTAAAAACTCATACATACAATAAAAAAAAAAAACAATCATTTCTGTTAACCAGGTGGAAAGCGGCAAGATCGACCTGGCCCACCACCACAACCACGCGCAGCTGGCCCTCCGCGAACTAGTCGAACTCGACGATGCCGTAGCCGTCGCCCTCAAGAACGTCAACATCGACGAGACCCTAGTGATCGTCACAGCTGACCACTCCCACGCCTTCACCATGAACGGCTATCCCTTACGTGGCAACGACATCCTCGGACTAACCGAAGCCACCGGAAGTCTGCAAAAGCACGAGACCCTCAGCTATGCGAACGGACCTGGATTCTATTATCACAGGATCAACGATACCGACGATGTCAACAATACCTGGAGGAACCTGGAGAACGATCCCAACAGGAAGAATCCGTTCTACATGCACTTTGCCGCGAGGTACCTTAAGGATGACACGCATGGCGGCGAGGATGTTGGAGTTTATGCGATAGGTATGGTTTTGATGATTTTTGTATGTGGGTTTTTTCAAGTTGAAATCGGTATGGTAGTTTCGTCAAGCGTAAGTCCCATAAGTACGATGGGATGTTAAAATAATGATTTTGAGGGTATTTTAAATTTAGAATGTATTTTTACACTTAATTTAAACCGGAATTGTTCAGTTTGCCCTCGACTAGATCGCAGAAGCTTTCTTTTGATGAACAAGAATATCCGTAGTCCTTGAAGTCGTTAAATTGATTAAGTGGACGTTCAATGTTACAAAATATTTTTGTTCTCGTTTTTGCAATTTAAAGATCATTACAAATTTTATTTTATCATAAAAATTTTACAAAGATCCAATTTAATTGATGGAAAATTAAACGCTTTTAAACTTTAAAAAAAATGTGACGTCGCTTACACGATTGTTGCATCAGATAAAAAAGAGAGCTTTGACACGTTGAGTAGCCAAATCTGTTACAGGAAGCGCGTGTACATCAATCAGAATAAAGCAATCGTATTATTAAACGAGTTCGTTCGCTCTAAAATGATGTTTACAAAGGTCATTCAAGTTCTTTTTATAGCCAGTAGAAAGTTGTCATTGAAATTACTCCGATTTACACTTGAACAAAAAAAGACAAAGTCAAAGAAGATTCATTCATGAACCAACATTGACAAACTTATTATACAATTAACAAAAAAATCCAAATAACAATCTCAATTCTCATTCCAGGACCGTACTCCCACCTGTTCCGCAGCACCTTCGAGCAGAACTACATCGCCCACGTGATAGCCTACGCGGCCTGCTTCAAAGACTGGCCGTCGCACTGCGACCAGGCGTACAATCGCTACTTCTACGAGATCACCCACAACCGCAACTCGGCCGGCTCCCTCTCGGCAACGAGCCTAGCTCTTCTGCTCCTCGGCTTCCTGGCGCGTTTCATCTGAATCAACTGATGCTCCACCGAGCTTACTTATGCATTCCAGTCGGATCGGCCCATTTGCATTCTGAATTGGTACTTTTCAGTCTGTGATGAGCGCTATCATTGGGACACGATACTTGGACTTCCTTTTTCCTTTGTGTCGATCGTGTTTTTTAAGTAACTTAAAGAAGAAATTGACGTAACTGGCGAGGACCAGTTTAATGGATGTAGAGAATTGTTTATTTTACCGTTCTAAATTTTTATTTAATGAGGGCATTGCTTTCGATGTTGCTCGACTATACAAGCGTGCAGGATGGAACTTTGAAAGAAATCATATTTTTCCTATACTAGTAAAATGAAAGGATAAATTTGAGATGGAAAATCATGTGATAAGAGTCGCAAAAAGCGCATTGCATCTGGACTCATTAACTCATCATTCCTATTTTATTCTATAATTCCAGTCATCGTCCATTGGGAAGCATTTCATCCAAATTCAAGAGCGAATTGTTGTTGAAATCATATACATTGTGCTTTGTATAAAGGGATTTTTCTTTTGCCAAAAAGAATTATTCTTTAAATTTTTGTATTTAGAGGAAACTTTTTTATCTGGACAGAATTTAAGTGTGAATCTTTAATGTTAATGAGTTGAAGTAGCAAATGGTGAGTGAGAGAAACGGTTTTAAATGTTAAGATTTTATTACAGTTTACCGATATAGTATACATAGAAAAGTACTACAAGATAAATTATTATCTTTTATTAACCCACAGTTTTCAAAAATTATTTTAAACTTACAATTGCAATTTTTAATCGGAAGATGAGTTCTGATTTATGCAGTTATAATTTCATAGTTATAGATGTTTATCATTTTATTAATAATTAGAGTCGGAAAATATTTTTCTGTAAGAAAGATAATTTTATTACGTTTTGTAAGGCCATTTTATGGATAAATAATTTATTTGATAAACTTTTGTTGGATTTAGATAAAAGTAATTATATCTACACGTTTTTAATACTTTTAGTCAAATTATTATGCATTCCAAAGTTTTGAAATTTGTCAATTTATTAAATAGTTGATAATTGTAAAAAAAACACAAAAGTGCACACTGTTGGAAAAATCAATGGTTGACAATAATAAATTGTTAATGTTTACTATAAAAAATATTATGACAGTATATCAGAATTTAATTCTGAAATAGCATAATTTTTGCTTTTAAAAATCAATAATTAATTAATTTTATTACACTTTGTAGTTGTTACTCTAAATGAATGTACAGTGTAAACACTTTAATGGTATATTTTTTATAAAAAAATATGTAGTTTCTTATCATCTTTATACCTCGAACAGTATTTTCCTACCCACACAGTGCCAAAAGCAAAGAGAATAATAATGTGTAGTAGATGAAAATGTATTTATGTAATTTATGAATTTTTGACAGTGTAAATTTTTTGTAAAGCAATAAACGAATTGTTTAACTTTGCGTCTTTAGTTACACTGATACGCGAAGCAAAATAAATCTGTAAATAAAACAAATAAAAAAATGTTTTAGAAACAAATCTTTAATATTTTATCATACATTTAGTGAGCCATCAAGCTTAATATTATATTTTGTTGAGTACAAAAACTTGTTTACCTATGTTTGTAAACATAATTTAACAAAATATTTTAATAAAATATTAATCTAATATATTTTTTTTTTAAATAATTTCAAAATTTCTTGTTTTTAACAATCACAAGAAATTAAACTTCGAATTTCGATTCAGACAAAATATTCCTTTGTTGATAACAGTGGGGATTTTAAATTACCTTTAAAACATGTTTGTTAACGTATTTGACGCGTCCGTTTTTTAGTTTGCTTTAGGGAGAAAAAATCACATGAAATCTAATTAACTGCGTAATTAATAAAATAAAAAAGTTAATTTAGCTTTTATATGCACTGAGAAACCCAAGAGAGTAAAAATTACAAGCTAGTTGACAAAAATTACCAACCATCCTTGGTAAAGCGATCACAGCTTGTGAGAAGGAAAATTTTTACCAACTAGGTTTGTAATTCTTGCCAATCTGGTTTATAATTTTTAACAACTAACTTGTAATTTTTGCCAATTTGGTTTATAATTTTTACAAACTAACTTGTAATTTTTGCCAATCTAGTTAAACATTTTCCTTCTGACAGTCATTGATCACTTTACCGAGTAGGTTGGTAATTTTTACCAACTAACTCGTAATTTTTACTTTTTCATTTGACTGAAATTTATTATTTGTTTTGTTCTAATACAAACGATAAAGTTTATTTTATTTGTTGAAAAATCTATTTGTGAGATCATAAAGTTAAATATTTTTACAACGCCACCAATAGGTACCGAAAAACTTCGTGCTTATATTGTAATTATGTAAATAACGATCATCGGAATCTAAGACTATACAGCAATTACTACCAACAATTGTAAGACGTACAGCTGCAAACATTTTAGAATCCTCGTTTCCAATAAGATTATAAGAAATCGAACGCAGGAAATCGACTACAACTAATGTCCTGAATCATCGATTTGTGCCTGCATACAAATATGTAATATTGCTTTTTTTGCATCTATAGCTAACGTGCACATGAAAGAGGCTTAATTATTTTTCACGCATAACTTTCGGCTAGTCCGTATTACTTCAAATGTGAAAATACAAATGGATACCGAAAAACCAATGACAAGAACGTAAATCGTTTTCGCGTCCAATCCAAGACCATCACCCATTCTAGAGTAATTTCTTACTCTTTTTTTCATGTTCATTATGTAACGCTGTTTTTCTTCCATGGTTATTGAGCTAGTCTTATACATCCACTCCGCTTCTCCGCGTTTAAACCAAAAATCTCTGAGACCCACCTCAATGAAACGACGTACTAGAACGCTGAATTTTTTTACGTAAGGTGAGTTTATTGATAATTCCATGGTATCGTATCCAGGATCCAACACTTCTTCTAGTATGCTGTAAATATAACTGTTTTCTGGGTCTGAGTAAATCCGCATGAACATCTCCGCATAAAGTATTGACATACGACAAGTATTAAGCTGGCAATCTAATCTTCTAAAGATGCAATTTAGACACGTATAGTTTATAGGTACAATTTTAGTTTGCTTTACTAAATCGCTCCTGTGACGTTGTATCATATCTACAGTAAAATCGTCTGTTATTAACGGAAGTTTGGAATCAATCACATCTTGAAGCGTCTTTAATTCATAAAATTTCATTTGACTCAATTCGTCAATCAAGAGTTCCAAGATCTCTGCTGAAAATGTTACCGACAGAAAAATCAAGCAAAGAAATAATATTCTTTCTTTTAAATTTCGCGGCTCTGATATACCGGTCAGACCAATTAGGATAAGCGTTACGTTATATTCCGTCCAAACATTACTGTTACGTTTAATAATACAATTGAAAATACTCATAGATATAATAATTAGAGTATTTAAACTAAGAGCAATTATCAAATTCCAAGATATCTCTATATCATGATAACCGTACTGTTTAATAATTAAAGACATACTATTCCGAGAATTTAATAAACCAGTATTCGCTTTAACGAAATAATTTTTGGGCCTTAATGGAAAAAAGTTTATATTGAAATCACTTTTTATTTGTTTATTATTTGTAGCAATAACAGTAAAATTCAAGGATTGAGCAATAGCACGTGTTATCGAAACATCTGTCCCAGTAAGAACACTCCAAACATTTCCTGAAAAATGTTTTGTTTTCAACCTTACGTATGGTCCGAATGCGTCAAAGAATGCAACCAGGGGAAATTCATGTAGATTTGTAAGCTTGTCATCAAATAGTTCCATGTTTTCTGTAAAAGGTTCACTTACGTAATCGTTCTTAAATGGATTATATTTGTGCGCTGTTATCTCATAATAATTACTAATAGATCTTGATAAATTTGAGTGATTTTTGTATACTTTCTTTTCAATTACTATTATAGTAACAAACAGAAATTGATACGACCAGAAATTATTCAGCGTGGCCTCAAGACTTAAGAATTCATTTTTTGTTATAAAAACAAGACAATGAGGTCTTGAAACATTTCTTGTAATTTCAATTAAAAATTTGAAATTTTTTCTAATTCTGTCTACCATTTTTAACTGATCTTTATTAAGTTCTAAAAATATAATTTTAAACATATTTTGCTCAGAGACTTTTGTTAAATAACTACTAATTGGTAACGATTTTTCAGAAGAATTATTAATTAAATCTTCCATATTCACTATAATATGCATAAACTGATTAATAAATTTTTGTAAAATAGGAGAAAAAATATTGAGATTTTTTTGATAATTTGTCAAAATTGTCACTTCATTTATTTGTATCTTTTCAATCATATATTTAGTTATGTATTCTATCAAGTCATTTATGTTATTGTTGCAACAATGAACGAAATAAATAGTAACAAATAAACATACTGTTTGTAAAATATATTTATCCATTTTTCAAACGATTTAAGTTTAGGTATCATTAAAAAAATTATTTTTTGGAAAATTTATGAAAATATTAGACACATGTTTTTAATTTAATTTCCATTCAATTCAGATTTTTAGTTAGTACGAAAGCTTATTTGAAGCAAACTGCCGGACACAATGAAGAAGAATTAAAAACAGTGATCTAATATTGGAAAAAGATTTATCTAGGTTAAGTATTAATATTTAATTAAACTTATAATTATGATCTGAAAAATGTGCATGTCGTCGCAAAATGTAAAATGTTTATATATTTTTAAGTACTTGAGGTTAAATAAATTAAATTTTAATGATTCTCATAAATTTTAAAGCTAAGTAAAAAATATTATAATATTAACTTATTTACAGTTAACGGGGTCTGATGCTTAATTATTTTTATCAACCGAATAAACATCGCAAATAACTGATGTAAAAATACTTACATCTAAATAAATATAATGAATTATGCAAAATCAAGACATATATGACATTCGTAATAGTATACTCTATCACTTTGCAAAAATTCAGTTCAATATTTCGAAGCATCTATGAATAAAGTTTGATTGAACTTATTTAAATATTAAGAAAACTTTTATATTAATGAGACGAATGAAGAAAATTTCTATCAAAATTTATTTAGATACTTCGAAATATTAATCTGAAATTTAGCAAAATTTCACTCAAAAATGCACTCTATACCTATCTCTATAGAATGTATCATTACGAAAGTCAATATGTCTTCGTTTTGTTTATATCGCAACATATTTTTTTAAGGAGATGTGAAAGATTCGAGTTGATATCCTTATGGAATATTATACGGGAACCCAAAAATTATGAGGTAAACATTAATTAAACCAATTGGGAAAATTTTTTTTCTAAAGATGGCATGTTTTACTAGAAGCTGACGTCCGTTTTTCAGAAAAGTTTCACTGACTTTGTCAAAAAAATTATAGACAGAAAAATATCAGTATCAAAATCCCAACTTGCTGACATTACCGACATTTTAACATGAATAATTTTTTTAACATAATTAATGAAACTTTTCTGAAAAATGGCTGACGTCAGCTGCTTATTACATATTTTTGGGCTCCCGTACAATATTCTGTGTAGATTTTTACATCACCCTTTCACTTGGTCTTAATAGTTAGAAAACTGTTTAATTTACGCAGTCGGTTATTGTCAATTATTTAGGACTATAGGACTCTATTAAGATTTTTTCTATACCCTATTTTCCTACCTTTATAACCATATTTTGCATTTTCACAAAATTATTTTAATATTGTAAAATCTTTAATCGACCTAAATAGGATTACAAAAATCAGTCCGCCTAAAACCGTCAACCGAGACACATCGGAAATGTCTCTAAAGCTAGCTAAAGTGAAGTTAAAAATGTTATTGAAACTTGTAAAATACGTAATCATAATATACAATTAACTGTTTGCCTTGATAAGGGTCAGCAGACTTTTGCCTGACAAATGACTGAAACTTCGGCATTATTTGAATAAAGTGCCAAAGAAAAAAAACAAAAAAATAGTGAGACCATTTCATTCATCGCTACAAGGATTAGAAAAATTCTGTTTGAGATGGTTTTGTGTATTTTGTCTATTTGTGTTTGTGTTTGTTCGTACTGCAGGCTTAGACACCGAACCCAAAGCTTCTATATCCGTTGTTCACTTTGTCAAGTGCGGAATAACATTTAAACAATCAACTTAAATCTTGTACAGGGTTCACGAGTCATCCATCCAAATATTATTCAAATGCGTAAAATTTTGATCAACTTTAATAAACAGCCTAGCTGTATCACATCATCAGTATCAATAATCAATAAATATTAAAATATTTAATGTTTCAATGTATCGAAAAAATTAACAGATCTTTTATAAATACATTTCGATACGGGTGCGGAAGTTTATTATTATTAAACATAAGTTTCAAGTAAAAAAGCAAGTCATTGTTGTTAAGATGCCCATTAACATTAAACATTACAATATTTTATTGAACAATAGGCCAAACTACCCATAAAGGGTAAGTTGCCGATACGTTGAGAGAAAGTTAACATACGAAAATCAAAATATATTTTAAGATTAATTTGCATATGAATTTTTTATTTTCATTCAAAATAATAATAATAATAATAATAAAAGCTTTTTAACAAAATTAACAATTTTATGTTTATACCTCATCAAATGCTCAGAAAACTCAAACATTATAACAAAAAATACCAACATTAGAATATTACACTTATTTAAAAAAGTTTTAATTT
>JAPYZA010005312.1:0-12327 GCA_030522685.1 Eupelmus azureus
GATCGAGAAATGTCTGAAACTAAGTAAAATAACTGAAACTAACATCTGAGAAAACAAAAAATTTTATAAGTATAAAGGTGTGAGAATTAAGATGAAATGAAGAAAAACTTAAAAAAAAAAATGTTTTGAAATTTTATATAAGTTGAACCTGTTTCGCCCATAGACGCCCGGTTGGGCTCATCAGTAGAGTTCAGGCGCCCCCTCTCTAGACAGGACTTTAAGTAAAAACGGGCCGCACATAGAAGAGAAGTTCGGAGGGATAAATACTTAGGATGATTTTTCTACATGCGATGCTAACAACTCCCTCTATCAGGCATGCAGATAAATAAGTCACAGCCACTCCTCCATGTTGACCCAATAGCAGCTTTTTCGTGATCCAAAACCAAATATAATTATAGATATGACTCCATTGTTCGCCAGTATATTAAGTTTGGAAAAAAGTGAATTTATTGATTCATATCTATAATTTTAATTTTCATGTTTAAAATTAAATATTAAGATTAATAAAATCTTAAAATCTTAAGCAACCTATAGGGATAAGTTTGCTTCAATACCAAAGTTAATAGCAAACTATCTAAAATTGCCTAATGCTAGTAAATTTACTGGCCATAGCTTCCGAAGGACATCAGCCACATTATTAGTCAATGCTGGTGCTGACCTTCTGACACTTCAGCGACATGGAGGATGGAAGTCAGGTACAGTAGCCTCTGGCTATATAGCTGATTCCATCAATAACAAAAAAAGAATCAAATCAGTACTGGAATTGAAGTATCGAAGAAAGTTAAAATAAGTAATAATGATTCCAGTACTTTCAAGAAACCAAGTTCATCGAAAGATATTGCAAAACCTTCAACTTCAAAAGATCTGCAGCGAACAAATTTTTTCAGACTCAAAGCAGTTGTTAGTCGTCTTGTAATAATTAATTGATTAATATATTTTATTAATCAATTAATTGATTCTATTATTCTTCTTTAAAAGAAAAGACAAGACTCACGATATAAAACAGATTAGCCACGTTATTACATGAATCAATGTCAGAGCAAAGTCTCGTTTTAGATAATACGAAAGAGCCAACCACACATAAGTTAATTGTGTATAACTAATTTTCGCAGTAAAATAGAGCAGCTACAATCGCTTCCCAAATAGATAGCTTTATGCGCAATCCGATCCGTTACACGTGAATACATTTTATTTCGTGCGGAGTCGCGTACATTTACAGCACACTCGTGCCTCGAATTTCTCGGCACTTTCTTTCTCTCGCAACTAAAAAAAATCCCAAAAAAACTCGACAGATTTTCGACGATTTCATTTCACACTAGTAAAAAAAGAAGATAACCAGACAACGCGCTCTATCAAAAAAACCTATCAGTATACCCAACATCAAGTAGCTCTACCAGCTCGCAACACGCGTAATATCCAGAAATATGCATGTCATTTGAAAATAAAACTTTTTAGATAACAAAATGAAATAGCAAGCTCGGCGCTCGGTGTCGCCAGCTTAACCCGCACGCTCACGCGCGTCACAGCTCGGGCGTGCGTATATGCGCTTGTAAACGAACGGACATATTGCAATCGGATACTAGCCTCGGCGCGCTCTAATCGGCAAAGGGCGCCAGGTCGATGTGCGCGGCGTAAACCAGATTGCGTCGCCCTATGTGCCAGAGTCGCCGTTGCTTTGTCCCAGGCACTGAGTGGGACGAATGGAACGCCGATATATAGCGAAACCGCGACTGACGGCTGTGGTTTAAGGGGATGTGTGCGCTTGGACTTGCTGGTAGAGAGGAGAAAGTCGTACTTTTTTATCTTAGGAGATGCTGAGCTTGTAAAAAAAGAATAACCGAAGGTGGAAGAAAAAGATGCAATTTTCAATTTTACTTTAACTAAAATTGTTAAATTTTCCATTTTAGAAAATAAGTTTATTGTATAATAAAACCCAAAGTTTTTGTAAGGCCGTTATCGCTCAAGAGTAAGCCAACAGTCCAGGAGCCATAACAGCAGGGATTGTTTCGAGCCTCAAAGAGCGGTCCTCTCGACCATTGATTTTTCGTCCCTCTTCTCCCTCGATACCCGCTTCAGCAGTCCCCTTTGATTCCTTTCCACTTACGGCCCTCGCGCATGTATACACCTGGCGCGCGCATCGTCCTCCAGCCGCGCTCGCACAATATAATACGTAAACGAGGGCCTCGAGTGCTATTCCTCTTCCCCGCTTCGGCTGTCTCTTTGTTCGCCTCGCGTCTCTGGCACTCGACTTAGTACGTATACAGCGCGCGGCTAATTAGTGTCTACGGGGGCGCGTTCCGCTGAAATGAGCAGTTTTAGGTAGGTGTGAGTAGTAGCGGAGAGTACGATCGGTTGCGATTGTGTATGCAAATATGCAAGAATTAATAAACGTTAATTTTTATAATTTTATATGGTTAATTTTTTTTCAACATCATAAGGTCTCACCTTGACTGTAAATATCACGGTAATTTTTATCAGACTATTTTCTCAGAATAAATTATTTTTTGTAACGTAGATCTATTTGTATTATCATTTGTTATTATTTTCAGATAACTGTTTTGAATAAAAACAAACACGTTATAAAATTTCGCTCAGATTTTCTAAAACTTAAAAATATACGATGCATAAAGAGCTGTATTATGTGGTATAAATAACATTTTTACAAACTTTCTTTGAATTTTATATACTTCATGTCTAACAAACTTAACGGCATAAAAGTTTAAGAAAATATTTTGAAAAAAGTTTTAATTTTTTCTCATAATTTATTTGCAATTATTTTCTTATCTCTCCTTTAAAAAAACATTTATTTCTTTTACACAGCATGTATTGTTTTAAGAGGCTATTAATGTAACATAGTCAACTTCGCAAAGTTTTGAATTAAAAACTTTTACTTCTTCAAATCTACTGATAAATTAACTTTCCAAAACTTAAAAAAGTATAATTTTATAATACTACCAGTACCTCTGCACTTGTCAGCGCTATATAAATTTATTCACCATATTACCCACCCCTTAAACCCAGAAACAGCACCTTACAAAGGCACATCGACATAAACGCTCCATCACCCAAGGCTTTCAGTCCGATCATAACGGAAAGTCTCTTCCTATACTCGCATTAATAAATCCAATATCCGCGCCCTCGCCCACGCCTGGACCATTAAACGTGCCCCTTAATCGGCAAATTCAGCCCTATACGCACACACGCACGAAATTGTTCCTCGCGCGCGAATCATCCGCCGTTCGCGAAGCTGTTTTATCGGCCCTCAAGCCGCGCGCCCTATGCAACAACAGCGATATCTCGGCTATGCTTGGATTTCCACGCGGCCAGGGAGCGCGCACGTGTGCAGGGAATGCGGACGTTCGCACGCGCCAGCGCGACATACGGTAATTTTCGCGCCGATCTGCACTTTCGGCCTCGCTCGTTGCGTTACGATGATGCCTTTGGTATAGGCTTGAGAGAGCGGTGAGGGTGAGGTTCGTTGCTGGGTGAGTGGATTTTTTGGGTGATTGAAGGTTGTTTTCGGTGATGTTTGAAGGGAGTTGGAGTCTTAGATTGTTGGGAATAGGTATTGTTGATTTTAATGCGGTTGAGAATTCCGATTCAAAATTTTTTTACAGTTTTCGTAAAATATCTGTCCGCATCTGCGCAACTGTGTGAGTGACAAAATTTTATGACCTCCGTATAACTCTTGAATTTTGAAATTTTACGAGGAGGTACGGCGAAAGTTGCTTACTGAAAACTATATATTTATTTGTAAAATTACAAAATACCTTTCCTACCACTGTTAATGGTTACCCATGGTAAAGTTAAATAACCATTCAATACCGTAGAATGCCAGAATTATAAAAAAAAATTATAGAATAACAAGAAATTAGAAAATAATTAACAATATTTGCTTGAAAATTTTTTATATCTTTAGACCTTTAAAATTATAACTAAATGAATCATAATTTTTTATTTTCAGTAAAATAAAATTTATTACTATATAATAATACCTACATACGTACACTCGGTAACAATTCTACCTGTCGGAAAGTTCATTTGAATTTTTGAAATTTTATTGAAGTAAACCTTACTAACCTTACCAACCTGGTCATGGCTTGTTTTACCGTGAGAGAAAGCGAGACAGAGAATGTTTTTATAACCGTACCTCAACAAAAATTCAAAAATTCAAATTAACATTCCGGCAGATAGAATTGTGATCGAGTTTACATTTCAATGGTTCGTATACAAAAAGTATAAAAGTATATCTAGATATAAAGGCCAAAGTATAAGGTCAGTATCAAATTTAAGTTCAAAACTTAAAACTTATATTAAACAAAATTATGTTTTACTTTTAAAAGTAATGTATATTTTACTTAAGAAATTGAACTATGCTAGTTCTCTTGATTAAATTTATCAACATGTTTTCTGTAAAGTTTAAATAATACTAAATTTAAACCAAATAAATTTTTTTATAAACATTGGAAAGCCATTTTATATAATAAAAAATATATGATCTAAATGAAAACAGACTGCACTCTGCAAAATTAGTACTATACATACATAGTACAAAAACAAGTTTTATTTTATTACGGTTTACATTTAATTTGTATTTTTTTAAATTGATTGTACATTTAATATTTTTCATTTTTATTTTTTATTTCTTTCTGATTATAAAAATAACGCTTTATGTATGCACCATAACAAATATGAAAAATATAAAATAATTTATACTAGCAATTTAATTAGTTACACTTTTGTATTTTAATTTGTATTATATACAAAAAGAGTAATAGAGAATAAAAATTCCTATACTTTTTTATATTTTAAAAAAATAGAGGAAATCTTTAAAAACATGAAATAAATAAAACAGAATTAGAAGAATTTGATGGCATACATATTTTCGTAAAATAGCGATTCAATTCGCTTACATTGTTTTCAGATTTTAATTTCATTTTGTTATAAAAAGACTGAATTCTTACTTTACTTATCATTCGTAACATTAAAACCAAGAGGCTGCAATACTCGGCAAAAAAACTTGACCAAAAACCATCAACCAGCTCACAAATACAAATTAAATCCCAAACCTTTCCATTACCCAACCGAAAAGCAACGCAATCGATTACCAACAAAATTTATTTCAATCTAACTCACTGCACGACACACAGAAGCACTTTGCGCAATTCTTCCGCGAATCTATCCGAGGTAAATAAGACGAAATTTTATAAGAAGAAGAGTGGAAGCTCTTCCACGACAATCGGGACAAAGAAGCTCGCGAAAGAAAGCGCTTGAAGAATTTTCCGCGATTTCCTGTTTTCTACGCCATTATAGCCCCCCTCCCCCACCCGTCGGCGCAACAACGCGAGAGCTCACGGAGAGACTGAAAAATTTCAACTTGATTGCGCCCCCGGTATTTTTGCCCACGTCGCGACGTCGTTACTGCGAACTCCTGACCCAAATATAACAAGATGCGCCGCTTCGCTTCTCGTGCGCGCGCTTTTTTTTATTGTGTATCACGTTTTGGAGGAAAGTTTTCAAATAGATTATCGAACTTTCTCCGCTCGGCGAGATAATGTCGAGGAGGAAGACGCGCGAGAGGTAAATTGAGCGCGGAATTATCTCGCGAGTGTGAATGATATTTTTGCCGGGGTAGGTTCTTTTTTGCTTTGAGATGTGGGTCGAGGTTTAGTTTGAGTTTGTTCGAAACAGCGAGAATGGTTTTAATAGGGAGGCAGTGAGATGTGAACTAACTTTTTATTTTTTAGTTTCAATAATTAATTTTGGAGTGAGGTTGTAGTTTTTTTATATACCACTGGTCAGTTTTTACAAATTACTTTTATAAAATCAACTGGACCTTTTCAATCTTGAATTTGCGCGTGCAGACCTTTTCCAAACAATTAACTTTTAAAAAAATCGGTTCGTGTGTTTGATCTCGAAAAGGGTGCAATTTTTAACGGTGTATTTTCAATGGAGTTTTAGTTTACCATCTCACTTTTCAGCAAAACGTTGGACAAAACAGCACTGCTGACTCACTACATGCAGAAAATAGCTTTTTCTGAATTAGTTCACCCAAAAAAAGTCTGTTGTAAATGCGTAGTTCGAACCAGAATTGAATTTCAATAAAAATCCACGTACATTCGATCGCACTTTCAATGACCACTGAGTTTGCTATCAAAAAATCGCACAAAACTGCCCTTTAAACTCCGAATTCAAAAATGATTTTTTCGGTAACAAGTGGTATTCTAAAATCAACAAACATTCGATACCCATGCGCTCAACTAAAAATAATAAGAAATCAATATCTTCGATCTGAAACTAAACGCCATCGGGAAATAAAAATACATAAACACTTCATCAGGATTAAAAATCGTAAATCCTTCACTCCCTACCTAAAATCCTCGAATCCCTCACATGCACCCTAACCCTCCCTGCTAAAATGCGTTCGCAAAAACGAGAGGGAATGAGCTATAGCAAAAAGGTTCTCATATAGGCGTCTGCGCATTATCTCTTTTTTTTCGCCATAGCGCTTAGCGGTATCGTTTCCAGAGTGACGTGTACTCGTGAATTGTTCGAGCGCGTCGCGCGCTTGCAGGGCGCGAAAAAAAAATGCCGCCCTTCTGCTGGGGGCTAAACATTTTGTATATCCTCTGTGGTACAGTCCGTATGAGAAGTAAATGGGGTGATGTTAGAGATTTCTTTTGATGATAAATAATATTGTTTATAAAATAAAATAATCATTGTGTACTAAACTAATTGTTTCTAAGCAGTACACATTTTATTTCAGCGAGAGAAGCGCAACGACCCTTAAATGTCTATCGGTCAATATTACTTGATATTTTAATTAAAGTTTGCAGTTGCGGAAAACAATCACCGTGTAATAGGATAACTGCCATTAATTTACTAGCTAATCAAATTTACATGCCAAATAAATTATATGTTTAATTAATGAATTATTTGAACATATTTAATTAATTAATTAATTAATTATTTGACTAATTGAAGCTCTAATTTGTCGAATTAATAATTCGACAAATTAGAGCTTCAATTAGTCAAATAATGCATCTCTATTGGAAAAGTGATTATCAGTGATTGATCCAATCGTGAATAGTATCAAATAGAGAGTAAAAAGTGTATCCAATTAATTTATTGTAATCAGAACTGTTGCGCATTATACAATTATTGTTCAATCTAGTTTGTCAATAATACATATTGTTTGAATGCACAAGTTTATATATCGAAATCTTCATATTATTTATTCATCACTATTTTTTATTTCAATGAATTTAGAAAAACTTATTATATTCTAAAGAGTATAATAATTTTTTAATTCTCACAATCTCTGACCGCTTTCGAATAAAATCCAGCAATTTTCCCAAAAAAGTTTTCTCCGTATACAATCCCACACCACAACATCATCATCTCCAAACCTCTCTCCAACAAACAAACCACACACCACCACCTCCACTCCAAACCCACCCACACCACAACCTCCCAAAAAAAATCGATCCCCCAACCCATACACCACCACCCTCACCTTGGCAAAAAAGTTTCCTCTCGCACTGTACGAGCCAGCGCGCGAACTGTCGTCGCGCATCATCGGAGCCCGCCTGCAGCAGCGGTCCGTTGTCAGGGATCCCATCCAGCATCTCTCGCGTCGGCGACGATATTACGCGCGAGAGTTCACTCATTTTGCTATATCTCTATCTCTCTCTCTCGCTCGCTCGCCCGCCCACGCGCACACGGGCGCCGATAATGTAAAACTACGATAAGGCGCCAGAGAGTGAGATTGGATGCAAGCGAGAGGGAAATTGCAGTGAGAATATTGGGATTAGAGGCTTGGCTGGCTGGGAAATTTTTTTTTTTTTTAGGAGGAGGGGGATGGTTTTTTGTCGATGGGTTTTATGATTGCTCTGCTGCTAGTAATTATTGTAATGGTTCTCGGGGAATTGAATTTGTTGGGAATTTTCATAAGTGAAGTCTTTTTTGCGGAGCGTTGAGGATTAAATTTTTGATAATCGATTAAATAGACCTTTGATGCGCTCGAGGAAATTTTAAAAGCTTTTAAAGTTTTTTTCATCCAAAAAGAGGCTGCATTATTTAACTGGAAACTAAACTTTGTGGAATAAAAGGGTTAAATTTTTCGTTGCGATGAACCGACGTTGTGGAAAATTGTTTTTCCGCTTTTGCATTTCACTCTTGTACGCCTTAATGTAATATTAATTAAAATTCGCTTCTCATTAAACTCTGAGTAGGCGTTTGACCTGCCTCTGTAAATGAGTTAATTTTTCATCTGTGAAGTACAAATCTCTTTCGGCTGCTTTGATGGTTTCAGTGAAAAACGAAAATCGTAAAAATCTTCGTAAATTCTAGCGACCTGCTCGGAACGGTATTTATAAATGTATTGCTTAGTTATTACACCCTGTTTGTAAATTAAATATATGAGAATTTAATATTTTCATCATTTTCAAAGAGAAGTAAAGCCTTCTTGTTAATAGTCACTGCTTGCACGCTAAATACATAGAGAATTTTAAAATGAAATTAATATTTTATTCAGTTTTAATTTAATATTTAATAAACTTTTTGTTGATGAAGGAAATTTTAATTAAGTTATAAGGATTAATGTCAATCCATAATTATGGACCAGTTATGCCTAAATAGTCCATATTTGGATCTCATATTTTGGTCTAAAGAATCATTTTGCAAAGTTTTATGAAATCCTTAAAGATTAAAATCAAAAAAAGCTGACTAATAAAAAATTAAATTCTCCTTCTCTCCCTAACCATCAACCTCTCTCAACTCTCCCGAAACTCAAAATTTCAACCACAACCCCCTCCATTACCTCAACCCCAGATGTCAGCGACCCATTATAACCGCTCAACCCACACGCGCACAACAGCTTCGCGCGCAAATCACAGGCCGCACTCGCGCAGACTCGACAAAAGTCCACCCTTCCGCGTGCGCGCGTGCAACTTTTCAGCCAGACGCGAGCGAAGAATATTGCCGAGCTCGCATCAGCATTATGATTATACGTGCGCGGCAGTCGTCGCGCGTTATATACACATCAGCGAGAGACGCGCGAGACTAAAGTGCTGCTCGGTAGAAAGAGAAACATACTGTCTGATTCAGGTCCGTTCGCTGTGGGGGGCGGTGAAAAGGGAAAACGAGCGGTAGACAGTGAAAGGGAAATGAAAAGCGAGAAGGAAAAGTTGCGAGGGAGGAAGAATGGTTTTAAATAAAATGAGAGATGGCTCGGGTGATGAGAGCGGGGAGAACGTGGGTTTTTTGTTAAATTGGTTTGTATGTGCTGGGAGGCGAGGGTGTCATGGTTTTGTCGAGGTGGATGACAATGTGGGCTGTGGTAAGGATTTTTGTAATTGACGAGTGGAAGGTGAGATTTTAGTTGGATGTGTTATTATTATTTTTTGTAAAGTGTTAGTTTAGGTATTGTTTATTAAGAATTTGTGATTGTAGAAGCTGGACATAGAAGATGTAAATAATAACTCTATACAACTTTTAATATTTTAATTGTATAAATTGAGGTTTATAATTCTTACAAGAGGAAAATAGGAATAGAATACAGAAATCAATTTTTCCGTAACGAAACAAAGAGAGGCACTTTCAATAAATTGAACAATAAATTTTTAAAGTGAATTAAATAAAACTGATTTTGTCAATTAAAATGTAAAAATTTAAAAGCAGATATATTTATATGAATACTGTTACTGTATACATATATCTATAAAGCTCAAAATTATTTATTTTTGAATTTGAAGTTTTAAACTACTGCAATTACATAAATTTCTAATTTAAATTTCCAAACATAAGTGACTTTTCAACCTAAATTTCTTTAAAAAATATTAAAAATAAATGTTAAAACGATATAGATATAGATATAGCTATTCGTGCTAGGTAACTTTTTTGGTAGTTTAGTCACAACTTATAATAATTAAAGATTATTTTTCAACGGTAAAATAGTAAATTATATCTTCAATAAAATTATCTTATTCTTCTAAATTTCACTTGCATTTAGATTTACTTGTAAATAATATAAAACAAGTGATAAATTTGTAAGATATTTGGAAAAATTTGAAGAATAAAGAACTTCAGAATTTAGTATTTATGATAGAAACTATTAGACAAAAGTGCAAAATAGGTATATTATTTTTATTTTTTTATTTTTTAGAATACTACTTTAAAATTACATCCAAAACTATTTCCCAGAGGTGCGATCATCTCCTTAAAAGATAAAACAAAATAAATAATAATTATGATTACAATAAAAATCTAGATGTGAATATTCCCGTAAATAATAGCCCCTATAACTATACGATTTTCCTGTAAGATTTATGTATAATAACACTGCCATCTAGTCTCCATATCACGCACATATGTTACCACCTGCGTAACATTTTATGCGGTCAAAAATAAATTATCATATAATTAACTTTAGCGCCATCAGAAAATGAGATTACATATTAAAATTTCATCTCCAACAAAATCAAATCCACCCCCGCAATACTTACTCAAACAACAATTCTGCCAAAATCAACTAAGAAAACGAACAAACTCTAAAAAAAAAGCAACAGAAAAACTCGACGTTATAAAACCGAAAAACCAAACAAAACCGAGCTTTCCAAGCTCAGCCGCACGAGGAAAAAAGGAGAGCAAGCAGGAAACATAAAACCGAAGTCTCTCCCAGAGAGTAACGGACTCTCGAGAGCTGCGCATCGTCACCCGCAGGGAGACAACAATGCGCGCCGCTTTCAAGCTTTCGCTTTCCGCTCGTCTCGCGCGCAAATGCATCTCTTTTTCAGGGGAAAAAACGAGAAGACGCAGCGGCGAAATGTTTAGAGTCAGTCGCGACGGTTCTTCAAGCAGACAAAGAAGAAGTTGAGAGGAAACTGCCAGTGTGGGTATAGGTACGTTCATGTGACGTGGAGTGCGAAGGTTTATGGGACGTCGAGTGGCAGGGAAAAAGGTTTAATTAATTTTTCGATCGGAGATGGGAAGATTGCGTGGATTTTATTTTACGATGGTGCTCGGCGCTGAGTTTCGAGCTCGTTTGGCTGTAGGCCTCGTTTGAATTGTATATTTCTGGAGAGCCGACGGGGGAGATGTTTCGATTTAAAATTGAAAGTCATTTGCTTTGTTGCGACTGGAATTGGTTTGGTTTTGGAGTCGGATATTTAGGTGGTGCTTGGGGAGGGGTAGAAAAATTCAGATTCAGGTGAAGGTGGGGATTCATGGAGCACTTGAGTTTAATAATGTTGTTTGAGGTAGAATGAAATTATATTTATTAGTATTAAAACGCTCGCTGAAGTAAAAATTCATGAAAAGGTTATTTGATTTCAAAACAGACCTTTATTGCTACCAACAATTGCAGAGATTCAGTTTTCTCATTGAAATTTTTAATTTAAGGGAAATACGTTTACGATAAGCTGTAGGTTTCTTTATTAAAACTTCAACGTACAGAAAAAAATGGCTTCAATAATTACCGGTAATATCAGACTTCATTGTTCTCAATAATGATGCATTTTATTTTCATACAAAATTTTAAATAAAGTAAATTTTCATTTGTCCCATTCATCAATAATTTTTTAAATAAATTCAAAAAGTATTTTACAATATTGTTTCTACTTTATTTTGCATGTTTCTTTTTAAAAGGCAAAAAATAACAGAATCGGTAAAACTTGCGTTTAAAAGTATGTAAGAGTATGTATAAAAAAAGTAGGTCAACGTTTTCATTTTTTGATCCAAAAATTATAACAAAAGAACAAAAAACAATATTTGAAAAATGTATTCTATTTTAAATTTTGTATAGCTTTTTAAAACCTGGCACATATTTAAAAGAAGAAACACAAATATTTTATTATCACAGCTTTGAGAGTTTAGAGTAGATTTGCCTTGGCATAGATTTCAAACTAATGCCACAGAATTTTTCATGCTCATTTATAGGTCATGAAGTTCCAATCCGATTATCTTAAAAATATTATTAATAATAGTAATTATATGTGTACATTACATAATTATCTCTAAAATTTTTATCTATAAAATAATTATCTACCAAAAGTACCAATAACGCTGTATCATTATTTTGTGACAGTAGAAAATATCAAATACAGAATTTTTGTTCTATTTGCATAAATTATTATAACAGACTTTGATAATTTTGGAATTCCAATATCCTATTCCGTGTAATTTAAGAATATCTATAAAAAGATTGGTTTTTGAGTATGTTATTTAACAATGTTTATAGCACACTGTGCCTTAAATCCGCACTTAAGTCACAGTTTTCCGTGACCTAAGTAGCTTATTATTGAACGCTATATTCGGCCAACTTCACGC
>JAPYZA010005313.1:0-12326 GCA_030522685.1 Eupelmus azureus
AATCCACGATTTTCCGATAGGTCACAATGCCCCAATTGCAATAATAAAGAATCCTAGATTCCCCAACTTGGACATGTGGCTCATTAGGCCCCAGGCGAAACTGTGCACTATGAAACTCAGCTTAAAAGTTTGAAGCGTTTTTATAATTAATTTGCGGATTAATCTATTATTTAAAACGTTAAAACGATTTAATCATTTTCTTATCTGGCTCCCCTTTACATTATTGATATATTTCTATTGAAATCTCTATTTTTATTTTTCAAAAAAGGCAAGCTGTTTCTGTCCGTTACAATAATGCTAACTAGTTACTAAAGTAGATCATAGTTTAAATCAATTTATGTATTTATAGATTCTGTTCACTTATTCTTTATTGAATTTTGAAAATAAAAGTAATATAGTCTGTTAAGCTATTCAAATCGATAAATCTCTATGGTCTCCCTTAGATTCGCAAAATTTTTTTCGCGCCACAAGGAGCCAGGTTGGCCGAGCGGTCTAAGGCGCGGGATTTAAGCTCCTGTTCCCTCTTGGGAGCGTGGGTTCGAATCCCACACCTGGCAAATTTTTTAATCTTGGAAAATTTTTCAAAACTGAAGGGGTTGAAACTAAAATTTGAAAAGCGTGGAAAAATTTATTTTCATGGATTTTATCGATTGGATTTTTCAATTGTGACTTTATATTTGTGATTATTGTTCTTCTTATTAATCTTTACGCTTTTATTACATTATTTATTTATATTTGATTTATTCTATAAATTTACTTGTAAATTCTGTACTTTTTAAACTTTAGATAGTTCATTAATTGTAGGTGGAATCTAGAAATTGAAATGGAGTAATAGGATATTTTATACCATTATTGATACTATCATTTTGATTTTAAAATTTCTAGAGTTTTAAGGTTTTTGTATTTATAAATAGAAAAACTAAATTATTTAGAAATCTCTCCTTTCTTATTTCTGATAGTATCTTATAAATATATTTAAATCTCTTTAACATTAGTTTTTAATATATTTAATCTATAGATTTTACGCTCCAAGTAGTTTAACCATAATTTTGTGAATAAATTGTTCATTACAACATAACGAAAAAACAATTGCGTCTCTATCCCAGAATCTCAACCAACGTCCACGGATGTCAAAACATTTATCGCTCGCTCCAGCAAACTCGCATCCCGAGCACAAAGAGCGCATGTAACGTAATATCCTCGTGTACCGGTAATCAGCAGATGGTAATGCACAGCAGCCCCCGCAGAATAAAGCGGCAGTCTCGCAAAGGGTGCGCGCGACCGATGAAACGAAATCCACGAGCGAGAGATCTTATCGATCCGTCGTATAGGGGAGAATGCATCATCGGCGATTGCTCCTATCCCAGTCCGATGCTCATCTTTCCTCTGCACTATATTTCGCTCCGATTCCACACGTCGCAGGGGGTAGCTGCCGAGATAGCTGCTTTTTCGGCGCGCACCCTTCATTAGCGGCGATGGGCTTGCCGCGACTGTCTTTTTGCTTGACGAGGCCGTTGAGTATGATGGGTTTAGTGATGTGCGCGGATTAGCTGCGAGTTGGAGTTGGCGGAGAATGAGAGTTACATGCTTAGGCTTTGTGGGAAAGTTGCTTGTAATTGTGTTGTATGTTGTGAAAAGTGGCTCGGTATCTTCTTTATTTATTTTTTCATAAAAATAATTTTGATTTAGGGGTTTAAAATTTTACTGTTTTAGTAATAAAGGACTTTATATACTAACATGCAACTATTTTAAATTTACGCTGTGTACTGCACTTTCAGATACTATTTACAGCTAATGATATTATCCGTTATCCGATGTAATATAAAGAGCCTAATATTATTACAGAAATCCAGTTTTCTCATCGAATATTTAGAACAGAGAAAATATCTTTCTAATATGCTGTATTTTTTCATTAAAACAAAAAACAAAGAAGGAACAAGAATAACATACTAAGCAACTCAATGATCGTACAGTGTTAGCATTAAATTCAAAATTATGCAAAAAGTGGTTTCCCGTATTGCCAAAAACTAATAACACCAATGTAATTTAATATGTAAATGAACAATATACACGTTCTAGGGTGAAGTTTTAGTTCCCTTTAAATGCATTTCGTTCGATTTACATATCAAAAGTAACATTTTGTATACATATTTTCTTTGTCTGATGTATGTTTTACTTTGAAGGACTCTTTATCTCGTATAACCAGCTAACTGTAGGGTCATGTAAAAGCCAGTCTTAGCTTGGTTGAGAGAAAAAAAGTAAGCAGATTGGTCGTGGCAGATTAGTGTGGGCTAATGGGGGCTCGTACTTATATTCCGTAAGGGAAGGCAGAAAAGTTTTTCTTATAGACAAAAAACATTGACGTTTGAAATCCGACACAGCTTATATTTGATTTTAATATGCCAAGAGTAATATATATGAATAAATATATTGTTTCAAATATAGAATGCAAAATAAAGAGAAAAAAATCTTGTATAATTATGAAGGAAGATTTAGAACTGATTATGAATCTTTTAATCTGATTATTTAATTCATTAAATTGTTTTCAATTTAACATAAAGTAAATACGTAAAAATACGCAAAAGAGTTTTTCGGCAAGGATATATTAGAAAAAACAGCATTTTTAGAATGCTGAACATAAAAAACAGTTTTGTAGCCTTTATTTATATGCCATTTTTTTTATTGATTAAGTCATAACTTCTTTTATTTAATTGCAGTTATTAAATTTGGCATAAGGTTTAAAAAATATAACTGGTAAACATAGGTATTACGAGAAACTAAAAACAATTCCTGTAATAAAATATTTTAAATAAATAAACTTACTTATTCCGAATAAAAATAATTTCAGCTCCACACTTGAACGAACCAACCCATCAGTTAAATCCACCCAACTCCTCCATCTCCAACCCAAGGCTAATCGACAACTTGTTCAAGCCTCTATTTCCTTGTACCCGAGAGCGCAATTACAAATTAATGCTACCGGTATTTTCTCACTCAGTCCACAAGCAACCCCGAAGCCTTCGCAACACGCGTCCTGTTCCATCAACGATAAAAAAAAGAGAGAAGAAAGCGCGCCACGAGTCCACGCGTCAAAGTAATTTCAGCCAATGTGCTCGCTCGGCGAAAGCTAGCGGCACGTGGCGGCCGCCGCGAACCTCACCTTACCCGCGCCACGTGCCGACCAATCTAAATCTAATAAAGCAAACAGGCCTCCGATCGCGCACAATGGCCAGCCCCCGCTTGCGCTTGTAACGGGACACCATGTGAACTAATCGCTCTGAAGTGGTCCTCGACCGGAGCGCTCGTATCCTGTTTCGCTATTTGTTGTGTGATGTAGCGATGAGGACAAGGACTGCACAATAGGATAACGTGCGCGAAGTTTTGGCCGCGTGGTGATATAGGCGAACGGTTTTTTGGGCTGGGCTTTTTACGGGTCGATTAGCTGATTCGTTACTATGTTTTCGAATGATTCTTAGTTGGATTGCAAAAAATGTCTGTGTGCGGCTTTTATTTGTGCGAATTTTGTATCGATTTATTTCCAATTTTGGAAGCTCAAATTTTTTCTTATTTTTTCAATAGATGGATATATAATACGTCTTAAATCTTTAGAAAAAAATGATATAATTTTGATATAAATTCTAGACAATTCAAAAAAATACATAAAACTACAACATAATACATATTTGTCATTTTAAATGAAAAAAAAAAAATTATTTTTGTTATCTTGATATTAAATTAAAAAAAAAATACATTACATTTATCGTTTATCAGGATGAACAGGGTTTTTTAATGAAAATGCAACTTTTGATGAATTCTCAAATGTTTAATTCCCAAAAAATTTTCATTTATATTAATATACATCAACAAGATTCGTTTTTCTTTTTAATATTTTCTGTGTTCGAAAATGGACTTACATGTTTGCATTGTGCGTAGATCAATAAGAAATAAAACATTTACAAAGATAAACTTAAATATAAAAACTTAACACAATAGGCTCTCTAAAAACCTGCAAAAACAAATTCAATCGCCATTGTGTTGCTTAGTTTAAACAACTATAGATATTTAAGCAAATATGTAAGCAAAATCTTAAGCCATAGTAGAAAAAAAACCGTAAAAAACAAAAAATAGGGAATCAACGCATTTACTATAGCTTTCGCTTATGTAGAATTCTGAATTTTGTCGAGTCAATAGAGACTCTGTTTTTGTTCCTCTTTCGTATACTTTCATAAGATCTGTATAAGACATTGTTTGGACCGATTTATCAAACAATTCGATTCAATTATATGTTTATATTTATACATTACAGAAACTTTGCGTCACTTTACAATGTTTTTAGTAAATGTATTAACATTTTAAAGTCGAAATTATCACCAGACACATGAACTATTCTGTAAATTTTTCGAAAATTCAAAGTTTTGTTGTAATTTATTTTATATCTTTACGGAAAGTCCTTATTTTTAAAAAAAACCTTGTAAAGTACGCAAAGCCCCTCACAGAAAAGATAAGCTAGGTACGCTCTAAGATTATGTACATCTATTTATAGATAATTAACGATTACTCTACATTCGTTTTCTAAATTCTTCACTTCGTAGGAGTGGAGGGGCAACTTACAAATAGATATACTTCGCTTTTGTTTATCCTTGAACCTCTTCCACATTTCATTTTTGTACATCGCAACAATATTTACAAAATAATGTACAAGTTACAATTTTTTTCTTGTCATTTTATATATATAATATGTATATATATGCACGCTGCACGCATTTTAATTACGTTTAACTTACTACGAGATTATCGGTTAGTCTGATGCGCTTTTTAAACTTTCCATACGAGGCAGAGAGGTGAAAAGGGGCGATTCGCGCGATGTTGCTAAAAATTCATTTCATCTTTGAGCAGAACTTTTGTGTATATAGCTACTGTGAAGTGTTGGGTTATTCTTTAATAAGCGATATGTCCGCCTACAGTGGCATCTCTTTCATTCTCTTGCACGATCCGACAAAAAATCCACGATGACGAGCATTCTTTTTGAAAAATTCAATATTTTTCTATTATTTCAGAATTGTATACTCGCAGACGTGATTTCAGTCTTCACCATTTAAAGATATTAAATTTAAACAAATAAAACTAACGTGCTTTCCTTTTTAAGATAAAAGGAAAGGTAGTTTAAATATGATATGTTTAAATATATGTGAGGAAAGGGAAAATGAATATAATGAAAAGGCTTCAAATCCTTACCAACATTTTTGACAATTATATTTTAAAATGAGCTTTCAGCTATAACTTTAGAAATTTTCTACTTTCTTTATGGTTTTATAATATTGTGCATTTTATAATCAAAAGTTTTTGTTTAATCCAAACCCATTTAAGAAAATTTGACCGATATATTTACTTTATTTTATTAAAAATTGTACACATGCTTAATTTTTAATATTTCCCTGTGTTTCCGAAAGTACAATGATTAGGATATATGAAGCCTCTTAATAAGGTATGCAAGTATCTATAGCATTTGTAATTGATTTTTGAAATGTTTCACTTTTTACAATTTGCCACGGTAGGTTAAAAATGTTTAATGAAAATTTATTCTGCACTTTCCCCGATTTAGATATGTATAAATTTTCTTAACTATACTACCTGAGAATCTTCGTACCAGACACTCTCGTATAAATACACGCCCTGAATATTTATATATAACGTCGGATTTGCACTGGTGTTACTTTTACACAATTTTTTCGCTGTTTTCTCTTAGTATCTATAAAATTCTATAACAGATTGCGCATGATATGTTCAACTTTCATTCACTCACTTTATTTTTATGCGCGTATATTAATCATTCACTTTTAAAAACGTACTACGTACGTTTTTTTGCAACAAATGAAAAAAGTATCTAAGTAATTACAATTTTTATTTTCTTCACTTTCAATATGGGAAATGATGAAACTGCAGTATTACATAACTTGACGTTACAATCAAAAGTAGAGTACAGAATCTGCTTAGTCTTCAATGTAGATGATATTATATTAAAGTCAATTCAATCGAAATCAAAGGAAATAGAAAAAGATAATAACAAACTCGATGCGATCCCTTTTTCATTTTTTGCTTATTTTATATAAATAATCCTATATCGTCGTTTTATGTGGTATACGATTGATGATTTCAATACGGCATCAGCTTCTATCCTCAAGTGCATTCGGCAAATTCCTCGACCAACGTGCTGCTTTAGCTGCTACGTTGTTTCAGTTGTTTCGATTGTCATGCGATTGATTCATTAAAGTTCATTGATGATCGCACTATTTGCCGCTTGAAGAGGAAAGCAGAGGACTGCTAGCCGTCGAATTGTAGCCTTGGCTGCAAGTCGGCAGCATAAACGGATTCATGTTGAACGGCGAACCCACGACGTCGCCTAGCCCTGCAACATGCCCACTGTGTTGGTTTATTTTAGTTAGTTGCCGATGAGCAATGCTTAATTTATTTATTTAACACATAGTAGAAAGGAAAATATTTAAATATTAATAGCGTAAATAAAAAAAAAAGTGATATGTGAACGAAATTTAGAATATTTAAAATTTCAAAGAAATGTAAATGATAACTTCTAAAATTAATTCTATAAAATGTTATTGTGATGAAAAAAATTGACTATATTATTTAATAAAGCTTTTTTCTGTAGACTATCAGCGAGTGATAAAACTTTCTTGTTATTTGCAACGATTTTAATGTTCAAGTTAATAATATAAAAATATTAAAAAGATGCAAAATATATGATTAGCCATAAATGAATCATGCAGGTTACAATATAAAACAAAAACATAAAGTACATACACATTAAGAACTGGCGTTTTAAGATTAATTTCGTCTTTCGATTTTCGCAAGGCTTAAAATTTGTGCTTATTGAAAGGTGGTGTTTGTGGTGTTGGGCTTTTGTTTTTTGTTTTTGTTTTTTTTTATTTTACTGGGCTGCCGTAGCGAGGTGGTGCTGTGTGGACCAGTGCGGTGGGACTGAGGTGGTCGGTGGTCGGACTACGGGGGCGAAAGCACTGCTGTCCCCGGACGAATAGAAAATTCCGTACTGTTCGTGCGCTAAAACGAAAAAGAATCCACAAGAAAAATCATAAGTGACGGCCAACGAAGGGAAAGAAGCTTGGCAGGCGTGCAAGTTATTAATTATCTAGAAGCAAAATTATTTGCTTCTAGATACTTGGTATCAACTGCGAAATATAGAGTGTATTGCTATTCATTATAGTAACACAAAGCCATATTTTTCAGTTGATAAAATTTTAATGTCAGTAAAATAAATTATATTTTAATTGCTTACTTCGTTTACTGTTGAGGATAAGTGTATTCTAGAAATATTGTAGCTAAGTTTTCTTTTACTAACATATCGTTCTATGACTTTAAAATACAATTTTAGTGAAAGATAAATAATATAAAAGTTCTCATAAACAGAAAAGTAAAAAGTATTTATTTTAAATTATGAAAATATCCTTTGTTACTTTTAATATCCATAACAGTTAATTCCATAAACAATTTATTTATGCAAACAAATATCATCAGCCCAGCAAGCAAAGGAAGCTTGTTAAGAATCTATATTAATAAATAAAATTGTAAGAAACAAGCAGATAAAAAAGGCGCGAAAATATATTTGAATTTTCGACTACTTACGGGAGGTGTACAGAGTGGGACTGCCAGTGTATGGATTAGCGACGGAGTAGCTGCCGCTAGTACTGTGACTATGAGGTGTGCTCGCAGAGCTACCGCAGTAGCCACCGCCGCCACTAGAAACAACTCCACGTGGACTGGCACTGCTGCTTTGTCTGTAAGCGTCTGCGTTTCCGCCAGCGCTGCCTGGGTTGCTTGTGTTACCGCCATTGTTGCTGCCGTTACCACCGGTATTGCTGCCGTTGGTTCCACTACTGGCACCCGTCGTCACTGAGGCTCCATCTAAAAAATTTTATTTGGTTGTTAGTATACGTAGAAATTAAGAAGATGGTAATATTTATATTTATTTTCTTATTTAATTCTGATCAGAATTTGATTAAATTGAGGATGATCTACAATCATAAACTCTTACAAGAGATTTTATATTTTTTCTCTGGATTTAATTAAATAGATATAAATAGATATAAATACCGACTGTACCGACTAAATATAAAAACACTGTGATAACGTACTACAAGTGTATTAACTTCGTACTTGAGTGTGCAATAATAAATTATTTATTTATTTATTTTAATCGTACCGAAAAAAAAAACAAAAACAACACTTGATATAAGACCTTGTTTTGACTTATAAAAATATTTTCTTAATTATGCCGATTTAGATGATTAAATATCCTGTTTTACCGACTGACAATAACAAGTGTTATGTTAAATGAAACTAACCATCTGTCCACTTCGACGAGGAGCCGTTCTCCTGAACGGTAACCGCCAGCTGACCCGTGTACGAGTTGAAAGCTGTGGCAGAGCCGCTCGAAGTTGGAGGCTGAGTCGCCGCGTGTCCGCTCGATCCCGGGCTTCTTGGCGCCGAGGACGAGAGGCTACCCGCCGTCGCGTTCGACGTCCGCGGCATGCTGTACAGCGCTTCCGCCAGGTCAGCTGCTCGCTTCAGAATTATTTCTTTGGGCAGCTTGTCTGGGTCGCCGGGATGCCGGGGTATCAGCTTCTGCAGTCTCTCGAAGCCGTAGGCGATCGTCGGTTCACTCAGCGCTGCTTGAAAGGAGAAAAGGTTATTGTTTTTATTAATTTGTGCTTGTTGGTGATGGAAAGGCTTCGTTTTTATCGACTGAGTTGCAGAATTTTAGGGAAATCGATCGTGAAACAATTCCTTAGACAACTTTTTTGTTTATAGTATATTTTTAATGAAATTTTGTTATTATGTAAAACTTAAACTTATATTTTATAATTTGCTTAAATATACACAAAGATAAGTTTTTAAATTATGTTTAAATTACTATCTCAAAGAAATAAAAATACTCACAGACATAAACGAATCGACCCGGCGCTCCTTTACAAAACTGTTTGCCCTTGTAGGAGAGTATCACTTCGACTACTCCCGGTATTTGCCGGGCTGGCGTTTGTACCCTGATTGCATGAGGCGTTATCAGCTGTGAAGGGAACAATAACGTTATTTTTTCCCTCATTGAAAGCAGAAGCATTAATACAGATGACGATCTAAATTAGACGGATGCACATATGCGCGCGCTCTCGTCATTGTGAAAATGGCTTACCTCGCTCCAGACTATCACAGTGCCAAAGACAACTTGAAGCCCGTCGAAGAAGTTATCGCCAATTATTATCACCGTCGACCCTCCCGATGTCCAACCCTCGCTCGGCGATATCGCCTTTATGCACGGCGTCGCCATTTGCAGGGGTGGATAAAGACCTGCGATAAAAACACATAGTAATTACAAACACTCCCTTGTGACACTCCTGATTTTATCGAATTAAATGAAAATTGATAACGGCTCTTTTTGTTGCTTTTGTAATAATATGTATAAATATGCCAGCTTTAAAATTCCAACATTAAAACTATTAAAAGAAGTTTAATTATTTTCTATCAAGTAAACAAAAAATAAAAAAAAAGAAAGCGACGCGGAATTGCAAAACCTTTTACCCCCGAAACGTCAAAACCACATAACCAAAAGCCGTAAACAGTGAAAATTATCAGAATATTCTGTTTATTCGGTCTAGTGCGAGGCCTTCCAGCGGATGCATATATATTTCCCTATCCCTTCCCCTTTTGCTCAGTGGAAAAAGGAACTCGCGGAGAGGGTTCGATTCTCTCTGTCTCTCTCCCTCTCTCTCTCTCTCTTTCTCTCTCGCGGTACGTGGGAAGGCGATCCAGTAGTGTCTCCGCTCGGAATTTATAACCCAATGATATCATTTTGTATACCCACGGCGCGCCCGGGCCAACCCCGCGGCGGCTTGCGAATGTTTGGCTGCGTCTGTGTGCGCGGCTTGTGGGTAAATGGAAGAGCGAGAAAGAGAGAGAAAGGTGAGAATCGGGCATGAAAGAATAACGAAGACGAAGGAATTTACATGGAGATAAAGTCGGAATGGACTGTGGGGATGTGTGCGCGCACGCGTGCAGGTTTGGGGATGGGAAAGTCGGCTGGGATGTTGATGGTTTTTTCATTGTTTTTTTAAGTTGAAAGTATTATTTTCGTTAAGAATTATGGAAAAGAATTAGTAGTTGGATAAAATATTAAATATTAGATTTAAGATTAAAATCAATTGAAGGAATGTATGGTACAACTACAAAACTCAATAAGTAATTCGTTACTTTTTTTGCTCATAATTTGTTAAACTGTTATGCTCCATTGGTATAGCATTTTTAGTTAATTTATAAGATTCTTATTTGTTTGAAATGATGATTTCCAAATTATATTGATGTTCCTCACACCTCATCATCTATAGATTGTATTAAAAACTTTACAACCCCGTCACAAATATAATTCATTTAAATCCTCCCGTTTATATTCTTCCAATTCACAAATAAGCAACTAAAAAAAGCCGAATCACTCAGATTGCCGCTATAAATAAAGCATCCAACCTCCGACAAAATTAAAAAAGCAAAGTCAAGAACCCGAAAAGAGCGCGCCCCTCGGCTCGACGCTGAAAAAAAAAGCAGCGGAGGGAAAATAATCAGGGAGGCAAAAGAGCGAAAAAGGGAGTCGGGCGCGAGAGACCGGTTGACATTATGGTATATTGCCAGAGAGAGAACGAGAGAGCAGTGACTCTCAAATGTTCCGCGAATATAATAAATCTCCCGCGTACTCCTTAACAAACTGCCGCGCGAGCCGTTTGTCACTGCGCCCCTTATTGCGAGATCGCTCGCGCCGATCGCGAGCTACTAGCTCGAGTGAATTAATATTTATGCTTGTAAGTATCGGGAGTGGCTTTTGGAAATGATGATGTCGATATTTGGATTGTTTCAGCGATGTGGGATCGTGGATATTTAGGTTGTTTGGCGAGGGTAAAGAAGAAAATGCTAAAGTATGTGGTTCTTGGAGGTGGGGGGGATTAAGGGTTGATTTAGACATCGTAATTAGGAGAGGGTTTTGCTTACGGCTCTTTTTTGGACGAGAGAAGGATGCACGTTCGGAGGAAATCTTTGGGGAAGTCAGCAGAGCGTTTGAGAAGCGGATCGGTTCTTAAGTGGCCGGCGGAATCAGCAGTATTTTTCGGTGTGTTTTTCGAGAACAAAGCGTTTTAGTTCCTTCATGTTTGTTCAAAAACGGGTTCAAAAATATGTAGTTTAAGCCATTTAAAAATGTTACTATCTAAGGATTTCTCTTCATTATACTGAAAGAAGAATCTTAAAAAATTAAAAAATCTCTTAGTGTACTCATCAACAACAAAAGCTACAAAGCCTCATTTTCCCCATCGCCCCTTACCTATCCACCCGCCTCACTAAAATCGCGTCACGAACCATGATTCGAGGCGGCGCGACAAGCATAACGACAGCGGCCATAGGCAACGAATCTCGCCTCTTTTTGTTCGCTCAACGTCTTCTACACGTATATATACAGACAAGCGCGTGCGTCTCCTCCCTCTCGCTTTACAATTAAATTGCTCGAGCCGCGGCTGCCTCGCGCGCCGCCTCTACTCCTTGTAAGCTATAAACAGAATTAGAGGAGATCGTTAAAGGGCCCCGTGTAATTCGAGAGGGGGGAGTCAGCTCGCCGATGATTTCTTAGGCGCGCGTGCCGCTCCCGGAGTTATGGCGAGTTAAAATTGGAGTGGATTGTTTTCCAAATTTTCCTAAACACGGGAATATTTATAACGCTGTGAGAGGCGAGTTTTTCGTGAAAAAAGAAGTTGTAAAAACGCGCCGCGGACGAAAGGCTCACGGGGATAGCCCGGCGCGCTTGTAGACCTCGCCGAGAAAATTCGGAGGGTGCAAAAAGGGGCGCGCTGGAAGATCAGCCGGGAGAGAGAGGGAAGAGAATAGCTTGCGCTGCTCGCCCTCCCTATCTCTTTCTCTTTCTCTCCCCCATTGATTTACATCTTGTCTTGCGGACGGCCGGCGCGGAACGAAGAAAGGAGGAGGAAGCCGGGAGAGGGGAGGCATATCAGCCGTTTGTATGCGCGACCGACGCCAAACTTTGCTGAATTGCCCTATGACTCCTTATATCCTTCTTCTTCGCGAGGCGCGCGCGCGCGCTCCGCCTTCTCTCTCTCTCTCTCTCTTTCTCTCTTCCTCCCTCGGTCGTTATACCGATTCTACCAAATCACTCGTGCCGTAGTCTAGCGGTGCTTCCCTCTCTCTTTCTCTCTAGGCTTCCCCCTTCTGGCTGCTACCTCTCGGCCGTCTCTTTTTTTTTTACGCTT
>JAPYZA010005314.1:0-13140 GCA_030522685.1 Eupelmus azureus
CGTAAAATCCTTCGAAATAACGGCTAGTTTTGGAGATAAGCCAGACCTCGGAAATTCTTATACACGGCGGCGGCGGCGGCGGCGGCGGCGGCGGCGGCGGTGGCTGCTGCGGCGAAATAATTTTATAATATAGAGATATATATATATATATTGAAGAAAGTTATAAATTCTATAAGAGTCGAAAAACTAAATATGAAATCTGGAATCCCTATGAAAGTCGGAAAATCCTAAAAAAATCGGAATTCGGTACGGGACGAAAAATCCCAAGACTTTTTTTCTCGCAAATTCTTAAATCCCTCTGCTGCATTTTTCTATATTTTATTGTCTTCAAACGTATCTCAATTTTGAACTGAATTCGTGACCCAAAGGTCTTTGACTCTCCTTGTACGTAAAAAAAACTGTATTTTCAATTTTTGGTTATGGTAAAGTAAATGAGTAAATAGATGACTGCGTCTTCTCATTACGGAGATTTGTACTTGCATAAACCAATTTAGTCGTTGAAATTCGAGAATCTATCTAACAGATCATTGTCACCCGATTTCTTTTAAGTGTACATGTACATTTATTACAATCATTGTTTTAAACTATTAAAATAATCGACTTCAATTCTAATAAAAAAGTAAAGTTTGCTATTAGTGTATCTTCTTAAATTTTTAAATTCCAAAAAGTTGTTATTTATTTATCAAATATAATTTGAGATTTGATTATTTTTAATTTTTTAATCTGGAAAAACTCGTAGAAGTTTATTCTTCTTTTTGATGCATTGCCAAAAGTAATGTAGCTGTCGACCAAGCTGCTTTTAAAATCTTGAAATAAGATAAATCGAATATTATTTTTAACACATTAACTAATTACAATTAGAATTTGATAAAACATGTAAATAGATTCTAATGATATGAAAAAAATTAATGTAAAAGTTATACGTTACCATTGCAAAATTATCCATGGACAAAACAAAAATTCCAGTTTGGAAATATTCAGGTCTTGTAGTTTTTAGCATAATTATAAGTAAAATTTTTTTTATTTTAGTCGATGTTAAATACCAATTCGCAAAATATCTAAATAAATGAAATCAATGCCCAATAATAACTTATATCGATCTATCGTTTTATTCTTATAATTATCTTATAGTAATAGAAATGCTTCTTACGTTGATGAATGAATCTCACTAGAATAATGTTTTATTTGTTCTCCTCCATAATTTATATAAAACCCATGTATACTTATAGATAAAACTGAAAATAACATCCGTAATGCCGAACGTGGGCTGTTTATATTATATTTAAGCTAAAACATAATAAAAAAGAATATTTTCTTTTATAGAGTTTCAAAATATTAATTAGAATCATATAAGTACTCACATCAAATAGGAGCATACCAAGACAAATTAATTCGAATACTTGAGTCAAGAAAAAAATTCTATTGAATATGTCTTTGATTAAGTGAATTCGGCTAAAATAAAAACTTGGTTAAATTTTTAAAAACTTAACTGTAGCAAAATTAAAATTATACAAAACCTTAAAGTTTTTTGGTGTATTTTAATTATCGTAAATAATTCTGGGTCAATGTAATTATTAATTTTATTCTTGCCAAAAGCAGTTATTTGATTACATTGTACTACTTTTGGTAATCTATACCTGTTGGTCAAAATATTAGCAATGAAAACTCTACAATTCACACATGCTTATTTACGTTACAATTATTAAGTAGATAATTGCTCACCCTATAATAGCGAACATACCGCATGTATGTTTCACACTGCAAATGTACGTCGCACTAGTAACCACGTAGGCGGAAGTAGAAACAGCAAAGCCTATAGTGCCATGCGATACTACCTGCAAATTTCGTGCAAAATCCGTACTAGGTTCGATAATCCATTCAGATGAATAATAAGGAAAAATTTTGGAATAGTTGTGAGCAAGCTTCGGCTCGATTGCTAGTGGTAGATAGTTAATTATAAAAAGTATAAACAAGACAGTATAGTTAGTTGCTGAAAAGGAAATAATGTTTTCTTTTAATATATAACACTTCAACTGCAGTTAATCTCATGTGTAATTATTATTTATAATTTTAAATAATAATTTTTAATTGAAATAAAAATTTATAATCTTATATTTCTGTATCGTAATTGCAATTTATTTACGGATTAATCGTTTGTTCCTAATTTTTAAAATCAATTAAATATTATAAAAGTTTTTCACAAATATTTTATATTTTTTATATACCTATATAACACCATATTAATATTCTTCCGTCTTCTGAAAATTTATGCAGTATTTTTAGTTCAGTTGCATCAGTTATCATATGCCAATCGTCGTCAATATTTTTATATAATCTTCTGATCTATGACAATCGACAAATTTATAATACAATTAACTCCATAATTTATTATAATAAAATATATAATTACCAAGTCTCTATGTCTATAGTAGATTAAAATTTGTCTCAACCCCCCGCCCATGATTATTATTAATATAACTGTCTCAATAAAAATCATAAAATCTTTCTCCAAGTCACTCATCAATCCTAAAATCTAATTTTTGTTAAGTAATTACAAGTATTTTCGCAAACAAAATCAAAATTATGTTAAACTTACTATAGGAATTGCTGTAGTTGCAACTATTATTCCATACAAACTTACAAAACATCGATTTTTTAATTTTGATTGATACGGCCATAAACCCACGAATGACAGAAGACGTTTATGGAGGACCAAATATGGGCAGTTAGAAAAGCTCATATTTAAAAATTGATCTTTAAAATTTTCATTAAAGTTCTAAAAAGTATATTAAAACATTTTAATTACTAGTGTGGTTAAATGTTATCTGAGTTATTTACTATGTAAAATTATATAAATAACAGGTTTTAGATAATTAAATGTTTTAGTTTCATTAAAACAAAAATAGTATAAAACTTCAGGAATTTTATAGGAAAATAGCAACTCTTATAAAAATTGCAATAATTTATAATTTTTTGTTATTAATTAATGGTGAAAATTGAAGTTACAAAAAATACTATAATTTTAACTTGCTATTTTCAATGAAATAACAAAATAAGAAATTTATGTAAAATTTTTTAAGATTTACATTTCTTTATTGGTTTTATGAATCTCTATAAAAGTTTAATAATCATGGCTTTAATCAATTAATTATAAAAGCATAGATAAAGTAAAACCCAAGATATAATATATATTAAGATAAATTAAAGATATTTAGATTCACTTTTAATAAGATTATTCAATTTTTTATTGAATATAATTTTTAATACTTACAACTATTTCTTATTTGCAGGTATAGGATTGAATTTCTTTTAGGATTTTCAGGTTAAAATCGATCAATCAAGTAAGTGATGTATTTGGCAATTTCAAAAATTAAATTTAAAGTTGATGGGTAACCAATACCCAAGAACATAAACATGAAGTTTTGAAAAAATTTTAAAATTGTTTAATGCTAAATTATTGTAGTATTTTAGTTCAAAGCGAAGTGTTCTAATTCAATTTGCAAAATAGAATATCATGTAAAATTTTGCTCCAAAAAACGTGCCTCGTGAAATAGCAAAATTTTCGCTTTACCATTCAAAGATCATACAGTTTAAGAATTGCTTAAAATAAAATTAACCCCTCTTCTAAAACGAAACATTACCTCACATCAAATTCCCGAAATGAAAACTAAAGAATAATTTTAAAAGTTCCAATACTTCAACAAAAATCTCCAATGCTGTTTGATTCCTATTTTCTAAAATTTATAACAGTTATAATTGTTGATTACACGTAAGAGGTATGTACGTAGGCAATAATTAAAATAAAAAATAGGTAGGTAGATAATTAAAAATACATTCTTAGATTATATTATTTATTAATGTTAACGGTAAATTGATTACAAGTGGGTAATAAAAACCAAAAGCTATGTAATAATAAAATTTGAACAACCATTTATTTTTAAAATAGACTAAAAGATAAGAAATAGAATAAAAGATAAAAAATATAATTGTATACACTTTACTAGATAAAAGCGTATTATTTGTAAAGAAAATTTATAATTCAGAGACAGTTATAAAGAAATATTGGATAAGTAAGGAAAATTTAGCAATTTCGATTTATGAAACAACGAAATAAAAATAATTTTAAATAATTATATTTTATTGTAGGAACAAGAACGTTTTTCTCAGCTTCATTAAAATAATTTCTTTAATATTAATATCAGGATTTTCTAGTTAATGGTCGTATTTACTAAATCTATAAAATTAGGTGAAAATATATAATAAAAAATCAGTATATAAGTGAGCTGTACATAAAATTAGCTGCAAAAATGGCGACAAGGTATGCATCACTTTAATGAACTAAGTATATAAAAAATTAGAACTTTAAAACTTGAAAAACATAAATCGAATTGAATATAGAATCTAAGCAGAAAATTTGAGTATTAATTTGTGATACATTCATTGGTTTTGATTGGAGCAATGTTAAGGTATTAATCGAAGAAAATAATTGTTCAAGTATACTAATTTCAGAAATGCAGAATTAGTATGTTATTGATGAATTATCTTATTCTTATTTTTTATCTAGATTGTGTCTTTTGTTTACCTAAGCCAATATTTTTAGCCCAGCGATATAACAAAAGTGTAGCAAGCAATGATCAACAATTTTTTTCAGACGTTGCATTGAGTAGTACACGCGCTTTCTAGGGACAGTTGGATGTCAATCGAGATGGCGTCTCGTGGACCGAGAGTCAAAAAGCGAGAGAGCATGAAAAGAGATCAGTATCCCGGAAATTCAGGATCTTTCAGTGTACGTCGCTGTACCGTAGTCAAGCGAACCGCGGCCGACTTCTTGAAGCCTCGTTTCCGGGCAGCGGTTTCCTCGGCAGGTGTCGACCCTACTTTTTTTCGGAACCGCATAATGCCCCAATGTCTTGGCTCCTATTAGGATGCGGAAAGGATCGGAAAGCGGACCCTTCACTGATTATTACTTAACTGATGTTTCCGTGGTTTTGTAAGCCGATAATGATTGCCCTTTTATTGGCTAACGTTTAATTTATCTAATGGCTGGCTGAATTTAGCACCTATTCAAAAAATTAGCAAAAAATATTGGTATTTTATACCTACATATATGTAGAATTAATAAATTTTGTTAAACAAAACAAATTCAAAGTGTTGAAAGTAAATTTTAGAAAAACGCAAAAGTTTGCAGCCGCTAGGTAGATCAGCAAAAGATCAGAAATAGCAAGAAACATAAATAAGCGCAAGTTACATTAGATTCCGGAAACGGCGAGACTCTGGAATTTCCATTATTCCATCCGTAGTTTATGTTTCCTCCGCGAGCGCAGCGCGTCCTCGCTCGCACTTGCATAGTGGCCGCGCTTACCTTATACTTTTTGAACCTTTCTTTTCCACTTTTTACGCTTCCTGCCCGGCACGCGTACAGTACCTTTATAAACTCTCTCGAAACGCGCATTCTTCCCTAATCACGGCTTCACGAAACTTTTTCGTAAACTTCCGTCCTTCGATCGGCGTGTGTATACACAAAATCTTATAGCTGTCTCAAAAACAATCTTTTTGTTTTGCTTCTGCGCGCGAGCGCGAAGGAAGTCGGAGATTAACCTACTGCTCCCGGAGCTCGGATTTGCGCGTTCCGGAGATAAACGCGCGATTTACTTGACGCGAGCAAAAAAATTTTTCTATTTCGCGATCATTTTGCCATCTTGCTGGAGTCGGAGTCTAAATAAATCCTCGCGGCTAATGCGCCGGGGTTGGAAGTGGAAATAACAGATTGCTCGACAGACGGTATTCGTGATGTAAACGTTCTTTTCCACGTATAAATTCTAGGGCCGAATAAGACAAGCCAGAACGATGTTTAAACGCATCGGAAGCGGCTATCAAGCAGCGTAAACGTTCGGATGGAAAGTTCAATGTAAACTGCTTCATTTGAATTTGATTTTATTCTCTCTGATTGATCGATTATAGCTTTGATAATCTCTTAAATCCTTAATTGACAGGCTAAATATGTATAATAATAAATAGAATGCAGAAAAAACAAATGCGATTGTATTTATAGAAAAATAGAAGTTAAATCTCTTCTGAGAGGATGAAAACGTAGAATTAGAAGCTGAGTGAAAATAAGGGGAGGGAGCCTAGAAGCAGCTCGAGTTTTCTCTAAAAATAGTGGACGAATCACCGCGAGACTGGATTTATCGAGAGTAAAAGTAGCCTCCGCCATCGATATCGGCTCGCTCTCCCCGATCCTCGAATCTCAGAGCTATAGCCTGCACCCAGGCACTATTGGTCATACCGCGAAATCAGCCAAGCGCAACGCTGGCATCATATCGGGAGAGGAAGCCGCAAGTGACCTTCCCAAGATTCTCTCCTCGTGAAGCGAGACGCGCAACTGCGAAAACAAAGTCGCTGACAGATTCCGGTCCAAACAGACAAACGCCCAGCTTCCAGGAGGGAGCTGGCCCTTCGAGGGAAAAGGCCGCCAAAGCGAACCCTAAACCGGATCAAATGCGCCGCGACTGCTAAATGCATCCCTAAGGATATATGTTGTGTAGTTTAGCTTTCTCTGTGCGCTACCGCTGAGATTCTATATTTCCTTTGCATTCTGCTGTTTATGTGCTGCGAGCGGATTCTTTAGTTGACTATGTTTTCTCTATAGAAATGGAATATATGTATAAAATTAACTGATTTTGCAAAAGTATATATATTTAATTTTTAAGAAAATAAGTTTATTACTTTCTTTATAAATTATTTTACTTTCACGCAAATATAAGTACCTGATGATAATTGTTATTTTAACGGAGCTAAGCGGAAGATACATTTTTATAGTGGGTAAAAACTACAATGTAGACTGATTTTTTTCGGAAGTTAACACATTGTAGCAAGCAGAAAGATGCTCGTGAAAGTAGCTCGCAGCCGCATATTATGAATGATCATAATTAAAAAAATTTAATCAGTATATTCTTGTGCGAATACGAAAAGCGTAAATTGGCTCGCGCTACAAGCACAACTTTCGCAGAAGTGTACGCTGTAAGAAAGATAAATCAGAAAAGAATAATAAAGTTTCAGTCACAGTACGAGAACTGCTGGATGTACGCTCATTTCTCTGGAGATGTCTAGCGCGTTCGTTAATTCTGTGAGAAAGGAAAGCGATTTCTTGGTCGCGAATATCTATTGTCTGCTATAAAGAACGCGGCAGCTCTACTGTTTCTGCAAGAGAAATTCGAGAAGTTTCGTAAGAAACTGTATAAAATTCAGAAAATCTACCTTCTTTTAACATTTCTTCAAGCTAAAAATGCTCTTTTCATCCGGTGTAATTATAATTTTTGTTTGCGCATTGAAGAATTAAAAAAAAATTAATAATTCAAGTTCCGGCCTCCGGCAGTAGGAAATTCACAATGCAATTTGTAGCTTAAACTGTAAAAAGTTCATTATAACGTAAGAATATATATAGCGAGTGTAAGCGCAGAGGGCGAAGCAGCGTGCATTAATGAGCAAATTTTCGAGGAGAAGCATTCAATGTTAATGAGTCGGGTGGCGCAGTGCAGCTCACACTGATCAGATAATTTTGCAATTTCACTTGCAAATTTGCCGGCTTTTAAACTCAAATAATAAGCCACGCAGCAAATTTATTAAAAGGTCAAGAGGTAATTTAAGAAAGAAAGCATTGTTACACATGATAAAACATATCCCCTTTATAGTCGCATTGAGTATATAGAAGATATTTAAGAGGAATGCGAATAATCGTGGATAAGTGGGAGCGCTTATTAGAAAAGTATTCGAGTAAAGGCACGTAACCAGCGTCATTCTATTCCCGTACATCCTGGGAGCGCGCGTGCGGGTGTATTCGAGGAGCGACAAGAGGAACATTGCGCTTCCTGTGAGCGCGTGCTAGCTTGCTTTCTTTTCTCGATTACCGTTCGGCGTACGAGCCGCGCCGATCGAATTCTAACCATGCCGCAACCTTTTTCCTGCTACGCCTCAAAGCCCTTTCGATTTCTTATAAATTTGTAAATTCTCTAATTCTGTATGACTACATATAGGCCATAACGGCCATTTAGGGCCATTAATTTCACGTCTGCTTATTATTAGACAAGTAAGACGATTGAAGCTATCATTTAAAGCAATTGTTCTCCTTTGCAGCTATTAATTATTATCAAGGGCATATTATTTTCGCTTCATCCAAAAGAAGTTTGTAATAAAATTTTTAATTTTTTTAAATCTTTCTAGAAACATGAGTTATGCACTTACATATAGTTATTTTGTTAGAGGTCATCTGCTTTGGGAATGAATAATCATCATTATTTAGAATTTATGTTGTCGAAATATTTGAGAAAAGTATTTTAAAAAAGTGAATTTTTTATACTTCACGATTACGGAAGTAAAATAGCTTCAATTCACAATTTTGTGTGCAGTACTTATGGTTAAATTATTTGTGCAATTTATAAAACTTATTAAGTTGAAAATATTAAAGTTTAGATTTTTCTTTAAAACTTTTCCAAAGTATACTATATTAAATAATCGCTCTTTTTACACCATTCAAAGCTTTTGTTACTTGCTTACAAAGCTTCGGTTTGTGTAATATCTTAAAGTTTAATATTTATAGTAATAAAATTTAAGTTATTATGGAAATGGAAATAAATATTCAAGAAAAGATTATTTATACATAATAGTTTACTCAGTCTATAATAAAAATATTTTAATTAGGTATAGGTTAGATATATAGTTGTTTTTGCGAAATTTTTTATGTTGAGACATATCTTAGACCAATGGTTATACAATTATAATCAGTACAGTCAAAGTTTTATTGAATTATGTTCTAGGTGTGTTCTGTGTGCTAACTTTAAAAGTTATTTTTAAATTTGTTGAAAAAAAGATTCATTATTTACTTGAAACTTAGATAGTCGCATTATCTCGTTTTTTCGGTGACTAATGCCGACAAATATAATCGGCAAAACGTAATCACTGTTTTAGTTGTAGTAAAGAATTTTTATTTATGATTTCATTAGAAAATAAAGAACTTTCGAAAAAGCAAACGAGGAAAGGATGAAATTTTTCCTTGTAATCTTACTTCAGATAAAAAGAATATTTGTTCAAAGAATCATAAAATGCTTCCATTTTTTCCACAATAGAATAGCTCGCACACATATATCATAAACAATCAGCTGTAAAAAGAAAAAAAAATTGGACGACTTCAGTTGAGCAAAAACTTACTTTGTAAGTAAAAGTTTGAAAGTATGCCTGAAGACGAGCAGGCAACGTCCACATTTGAAACCCATGCCCTCCCAAAGAAAGTCTAAGTCATTCCAGTGCTGTTCATCCTCGCTGTTTATTTAGGAGCAATTGCGATAAAGATCGGTCATTCGTTTAATGGGTCTAGGGCCGGGGCACGCTCCCTAAGAGAGATCCGCGATCGAGATGCGGAGCTGCTGCGCGACGAGCGCACCCAACCCATAACGATCGACGCAGGCAGGTGGCTGCAGCGGCAGCGCATTCGTGGCTGGAATCGGCTATAAGATAGAGCTCCGCTTTACAATACGCGCTTAGATTGCGACGCCGGTTTGATGTATATATTTTTCCTTTCCAGTAATGCTTTTTATATTGTTTTCAGGAATTAAATAATTTGAAATAGACGCATACTTTTATAAGTGTTTTGATATTGAAATTTGATGGAGAAATTTGATGTATCGATCGAGATAAAATCTTGCAGTATTTAAAACTTAAAAATGCATGACTGTCGGTCATATTAAATCAGAAAATGTGAGATCGAAAGAGTAGATCATAGATATAATATACTATGTGCGAAATGAACCGACTCTTTTTTCCCGCATTATAAATATTAAAAAAATTCATTATGATCCTATAGAATGCAGTACGCATATATCATAGCACTGACCGTGTTAAAAAAAATAAGTTCATCACATTAAGAAGAAAGCTGAAAAGCTGAAAAGCTGACTGTCGCGTATACCATATCTCCCACACAAGAATCACGCCTGCAAGAACAATTCCAGCGCATCTAGATCGTTCGATTGGGAGGAAAAGCAGCGTCTTATAATGAAGAAAACAAAAATTAGGCAGAGCGAATAAAGGCCGATTGATGCCGCCGGTCCCACATAAATTACGCGCTGCCGTAACGAATAAACCTTCCTCGACTTGGCGCGGAAGAGCTCGAAGAAAAGTATTTCATGTCGACGGCTCTCCTTGGATCCGGCTCCAAGCTGCCGCTCTCGGCCCAATCTGATTACACGCGCTTAATCGAATTTCTCTTGGCATGGCTACATAGGCGTGCGCTCTCTGCAACAGTGCAGTGCGGCTGGCGCACTTTTGACGAGCGCGCCTACGCCAAAGCTTACAAACGCTGGGCAGCGAATTTATATCTATACGTTTTATATGAAAATCATTCGATATTTATCTCGAGCGTAGGTAGGCTCGCTGTCGTGCTCGCTGCCTGATTATCTATACCGATATACATATATAGTTCTGGCAGTGCGCTGCGCTCCTTTCCGAGTAGCGGAAATCATGATATATTATTAATTTTTCATTGCTAAATCAGGGCCGTTTGTCTCGTTGAAAGTGAAAAACGAAAGAGCGCGAGCTGTTACGGAACGGCCGGAGAAAGAGCTCGAGCGGAAAGCATGCAAATGAGTTTCAAAATCTGTATCCGAACGACTTTTCCGAGAACGAGATAATCTCGCCAACGCCGCGCGCGCGCGCGGAAAAGTATATAATAGAGACGCACGAGCGCGAGGCTGCAGCTTCTACGTTGCATAGAAATCTCTATTATATACGTTTTCACCCCCATACGTGGACGCGTTCGGCACGGTTATTGTGTAAATGCCAGCCTTCTTCTATTTTGAGCTTCGACAATGCCAGTAATACGGAAATACACGTGTCGCTGGTTATTATGCCAGGCACGAGAGCGGCGCGACGGGTGGCCGCTAGGACTATGTCTGTATCCCACCTCCCATTTCTAAGGATCTCAAATTGCCATGCGAGGAGCGACGGTTCTGTCCTCGATCGGACGGCGAGATGCTCCTTTTTACCCTTTTTCTAGAAAGAGCCAACATTGGGAAACAAAAGCTGGATTCTCCATTTTTTAGCGAGGATTCGTGAGGAATCTATGTGAACGCAGCGCTAGATTTAATCTAAATTTATTTACAATGTTTCTTTGTTACATTTTCAGTTTCATAAATGACCGATTATATTATATGTGGTAAATACAATTTTTTTTTTTTTTTTTTGTCGATTTCGTAGCTTCACAAATTATATCGAGAGCTCAATGCTTACATGATTTTTTTTGTCTTTTATCATTCTATATATTATGCATTTTTTGTTTTTTTTTCTTTCGTTTCTAGATCAATTACTAATCATGAATCTGGAACACGATCGTGCATTAAAATAGCTTTTTTCTTTAATAATATGGAAAGATCAAAGTTTTTTAAACTTGCTAAGTTCTATAGCTTGACGCGGTTTTTTGAAAAACAATATAACTGTGCAGTTTCATTGTCATTTATAATCTCTTTTCAAGCATAAAATATTTAATTAATTAACATAACTGAATGCAGCTTTAACGATTCAGCGAAACGGAACGAAAACTGTTCAAAAAATATTGTCTTTGTATAAAGTAAAATAAAAATATATTATATCTGAATTAATAGTATTGAGGAACTATAAATCATAAGTTTTAGATACAAATATGGATACACTACAAATCTTTTCTTTTTCACTAATTACATGTTACGATTTTTTAACAAGAAATCAAAATAAGAGTTAACGATTAAGTTTAGAATTATTTTCTTCAATTGATTTTTTTTTAGCTAAATGTGATTTATTGTTTCCATTATTACAAATTTATATGAAAAAACATCCACTATCTATGTAAAAGTCTACTTTGTTGATAATTTAAATTTTACAATTCCATTCTATACCGTGAGACAAATTCTAGAAAATCGAAAGAAAATAATTTGTTTGTTTTAAATCATTATACGTATATCTTAATTACTAAATGATGAATTCGATAAATTTCAGAAATATGATGGTTTATTTAAAATCGTAAAAACTGAAACAACATGATAGGTTGTATACAATGATGAGTTAACTTTATCTAATAAATAAATGCATGAAAATAAGCAATAATAAGTCTAAATTTCTGAAGAGATTAAGGGTGTCCATATCTGTATAGGTCGTCATTTCTAATAGAGGCACAATGGCTACTCTCTCTCTCTCTCTCTTTGTGACAAGCGCTCTTAGCGACATTTCAGATACAACGAAGGAACAAAAATATAACAATTAAGTACCCAGAGAAGACTTGATGAAGTAATAAGAAAATTAAATATACGGCTTGTGCCGAAAGTATATAAGTATAATTCGCGCACGCACAAATCTTTTTTCATTGTATATTACGGCACTTAACGGTGCAGACTCAACCAGTGTGCATACAGGGCTCTTCGGAGAAGTGAATTATCTCATTGTATATATGCATATGTAGGAGAAGCCAAATCGCATTTATCTAGATTCTAAAGAGGGAGTCTTTTGGAGGCCGTGTTAACGAATTGCAATCAATTCTTAACAAGCATATTATCATTTTAACTATATATGTACACTTTTAAGGTCACATGTACAGAATGGTGTTTTTAAGTTAATCGGCAAGTTATATGAATATGCATTTAATATTAATCAAATTAAATGCTTCGAATGTGGGAATCTAAGCCAATAGTATAAATTTCAAGAATTCTCATTGTCCGGTCTATTCAATGTTCTTATTATTATATATCTCAATATATCAACTCATTAATCAAATAATTTTTTTGTTACTTTATCGAGTGCAGATCAAAGCGAAAATAATCCAATAGAAAGTCTACGATTTAAATTGTACATTTATATAAAAACGTTTGTATTGTTACAAATAATGAAAAATTTTTATTTATACTGTATTTTTTATTTTTCGCTTCATTGTAGCTTTTGTCGATGCCACAGCACTTCATTGAGCACTTGATCGCATTTATTAATATAATTATTTTTTAACATAATTAATACAGATTAGAGTTATAAATTTTAAATTAGAATCAGAATTGACGTATTTCAGAAAGAATGGATCTAGCGATTAATGATTGCATCTTATGTGTGTTGTTGAATCATACATATGCTATA
>JAPYZA010005315.1:0-16751 GCA_030522685.1 Eupelmus azureus
GAGAGAGAGAGAGAGAGAGAGCCCGAAGGAGCCAGCTGTGCCGCGGTCTCACCTTGCGCCGCCTCGGCACTTTCAAGACTTCTCCGGACTCTCTCCTTCTCTCTCTCATCGTGCGCCTATTGAGGAGCGACAGAGAGCGACGCGCGCCGCTGCGGAGGAGGAGAGCGAAATCGAACTTGAAAAAGTAAGGTTAGCTTTTCGCAGTAGCCGCCAGCGCTGCTCTATTGGCTGGCGTGTGCGCTGGCTTTATCGGCTGCATGTATACGTATTATGCGTCATGCCGCGCGCTCGTACTGGTTGCCGTGTCGCTTTGTTATTATTCGCGTGTACTTGTGCGAATGAAAAATCGCGGCGCTGCTTTTCGCAATGATTCTCTTTTTTTTTTTGGAGCACGATTACGAAAGAGCGAGAGGGGGTAGGGAGCAGGCGGCTCAATCGACGGCGGTTGGGAGAGTAAACAGTGCTTGCGTGCGCTTGTATTGTACGTGTGTGGACAATTGGCGATAGGGGAAATATACGCGTGGTACGCTTTTGAATATTGCAGGGTTGCATGCATGCAGATGCACCGCGTGCTCTCTTTTTTTTACAGAAAACAATTGAAGGAAATTGATAGGATTAATGTATTAGTAAGTTTTTCTTCGTTGGAAGATAGAAACAAGCAAAGAACTTGCGAATCAAAATTGCACTGCGCGATTTCACCTCGACTTTGCGCGCGCAAAATTCCACGCTTCCCGATGATGCGCGGCGGGTAGTTACACATCCATGCACGTATACCTGTAGTACGAGTAGTAGTAAAGTAGTACCACGCGGCGCGCGCATTAAGGTGAAAACGCTCCCGCAGACTACATAAACACACATTTCCCACACGCTCAACAAGCACACCTCGAGAAAAGCAGTCACTGCACATATACCGGTGAATCTGCAAAACTCAACTGTTAGGCACGGATCAGCATAAAATAACCGCCCTGGATACCCAAAGAAGAAACAAAGGAGAAAATCTTAATCTGCTTATATATAGACTTAGTACTCACCGCTTTTCCAACCAGCAGGAGACTCTGAGCGCCGTTCCTCCGCTCACATTTCCGGGTTTTGTTGTGGCGCTTTTCCCCCCTCGGCGGCAGTTTCCGCGTGCTGCACCGTCGCTTGCTTCGTACCACCAGCAGCCCGAGCGCCGTGACGGCACTGCTCCCCCGGCTTCTTCTTCCTCCTCCTCCTTCTCTTCCCTCGGGAGTAGTCGACTGCTCTCGGGCCACCGACTCCCGCATATATATGTATACACGGAGAGTACGAGCGAGCGGGCGCACACGCACCAGGCAGCTTTCGGTACGTTATAACATATATATGTGTATAGTTATAGTACGCACGTTGAGCAAGAGAGAGAGAGAGCACTAGAAGGGGAGCCACGCGCGAAAAATAATAGAGAGCACCGAGAGAGAGAGCTGCGTGTGCAGGTACGCTGTAATGTATGTAACGTGTCGCTGGGGCCGCGCGCGCGGGCGACACACACGGCCGACGCGTACGAATTATCAGGCGTAACTGGCTACGGCGGCGACGTTAGAGTGCAGCAAGATCGCCGCTGCTGACTCTCCTCGAGCCTTGGCTCTCTCTCTCTCTCTCTGTATGTCGTCGTGTATAGCCGTGGAGAGCGAGCGAGAGAGAGAGAGAGGTAGGGGAACGATGCGTAAGAGAGAGAGAGAGACAGAAGGATAGAGAGGTTATGGCGTCGAGAGAGAGCAGCACACGCGCGTTCTCCGTGCGAGGTCAGGCTCCCTCGAGTTCGAGTTGCCGTCGCCAGGTGGCGGCATGCTCTGCTAGGCTAGACGCTTGCGAATTTTTTTTCTAGGAGCTTTGGGGGGCTTTTTTCTTTTGGGATTTGGAGGTTTTGGGGGTTTTGGCGGTAAGGGTGGAACGTGGAGGGAGAATTGAGGGAGGATCGTGGATTTCACGCTACGGAAGAGGAAAGTCGAAGAACTAGAGAGGGAAGTGTGAACTGGGAGATCGGCCGCCAGGAGCGCTGGGAGATTTGGTAAAGGCGGCAATTTCGAAAAATCGCCAACGGAAGGACGACAGATGTGCGCAGGGGCATTTGGCTATATACTCGGAGAGAGGAAGGGAAACAAAGAGCTTCCGTTTATAGCGTCGGGGGAAGCTGGCTGTATTGCTTTTGAGATATGTCAGTCTGAATGAGGCTTTTTCATTTAGTGCGGCGAGCCTTTATTTCTTTAACGTCGTCAGCAGGAGGAAAGAACGGTTTGGCAGTGGAAATTTCGTAATTCGTGAGGATGGTGCATCGGCGATTTTATGTACACACCGGCTTTGGATTAAGTTTGTTCGTAAATAGATTTTATTTGCAAGCTAAACACTTATATCAGTACTACAGTCTACGACGAGTATTGTAAAGTTTTCAAGTCTTCTTTTAATTTTAATATTGACATTACAGTATTTCCTCTCTTATGAACGAGACGCACATTTTTTTTATATATAGTTTGATTTTCTCTTGCTTTGTATCTTTTATTATAGATCTACGTGCACGACATCGATTATTGCTCATAGGCCGGTGTACGGTAAAATTTTAAAATTCTCGCGATCATCGCTAAATTCATCATCGTCGCTTGGCACTTTAAAATATACACACAGTAAATAAGTAGTATAATGTGTCCGTCGACTTTCAACGCTTATACAACAAGCGCTCGCAAGTAAACTTCATAGAAATAGAAGATTCAGCGAAATTTTCTCGATATTTCGTAATAATAAATATATATTTGTATAAATTCATATTTTTAATTTTTTTTTCTTGTATATCTGTATACATATGCGACTAGCATATATTTACTCGTATCACATACTAATATTGACTATCGTGTTGCGGGTGGAGCTCGGCCAGTTTCTCTGCTCGAGCATTTCACTTTTCAATCACCAATTCCATAACTCTACTTTCGTCGTGTTCACGCCTTAAATAAGTTTTGAAACTTCCGTTTCGTACTTCTTTCATCTTTTTTTTTCTTTTTTTATCGAAGTTACATCTTTGTTCTTCGTTGCTTAAAATTCAAACTTTACATATATTAGTTTGTAAAGCAAGTCTTCGCTGTAGGTTTATTATGTATAGTAAAATTGCTTTAAAAATGCGAACATTTATCGCAAAACGTCATATCTTTATATTACTTTCTTGCGGTTCCGTAGTTTTATTTATAAACGCATTTAGTTTTTATATAGTTATATATTTAATATCTAGTTACTTTCTTATTAGATTCTTATAGGCTTCAGTACTTTCAAAGGATTTCAATTATAGTAATCGTGATCGATTCAAATGCCTGGTGTTTTTTCTTCATTATTCATACAATACTTTCATTTTTGTACGCAATGTAGTAACTACTTCTAAAAAATTCTTTAATTATATAAAAAGTATTATTAATAATTTTATAAATTAATTTATTATGTATAAATATATGTTTTGAAGCTGTTTTATAAATAAATTAAATTATATTGACTAGTCATCAGTTACGTACGAGTAAAATATAAGATATTTAAAATCTCTAAATATTTCAATTCTAAAAATTAAATAAATACCAAATGTTTAACAAAAATATGAATGCTTAATAAAAGGGTCAGATGAAACGTAAAAAGTATTCGTGAAATATCAGTGTGATAGTTGCACAATTTTAAAAGATAACATAAATTTTTGTAAATATTTAAGAATAAAATTATTCCATCGAAACCTTCGCAATATTTTACGCGACTCTATTGTATTAAAAATAATAATTCAAACCTAATATCACCTCCGTAATTCCATACTTTTACAGACCATAGCCACCTCACAAAGTGAAGTATTGCAGTATCTCCATTGCAAAAAAAGAAAAAGTAGGTCGTTATAAAAAATGTTGAAATCCGACTCCCCACATCCACATTCATTTTCAAACATCCATATGAACACCAAAATAAATTAAACTCCGCTTCATCGTCACAACAAAAATTTCACCTAAACCGTACCCCTATATCCTCTCCATCCTCCCGACCAATCCCCCCCCCCCGAAAAAAAAAAATTCCCGCGACTTTATTTAAGCTGACTCAGCGCCAGCCAGCGGTGCAGCCTCGCGGACTGGACTAGCTTGCTGAGAGGCCGTCGGTGCCTGCTGGGCCGTCTGCTGCTGCTGAGGATTAGCCAAACCCTGGAGCTCCTGGACGCCTTGGAAAAGCTTGCCGGGAAATCCTTGCAGTAGGTCGTAGGAGACTGGCGTGGGTGGCAGGGCAGCCGTGTGGGCGTGGGGCGATTGCAGCACCGCGATGACTCGGCGCAGCTCGTCCAGGGCGTTACCTGAGGACCGAGAATCGAAAGCTTTGTTAGATAATGGTTTGCGCTGTTTGTGACAAAGGCTGCGTGGCGATAACGGGGTGATGGATTTCGATAGGTTTTGCGTTGAGAAATTTGTTGTATCGCGAGGATTTGTTAGATTGTTAGGCTTGGGAAAGAGTTCGATTCTGCTTTGTTTTATGGTATAATGATTATTTCCGAGGTATACAATTCGTCGACTCTATGAGAAACTAAAAAAGGAGAATGCTTTATTGCCTTGAATTTCCTTGGCAAAGATATAGGAATTTTTCGTGGAATATGAAGCAGAGTTTTTTAATCATTGACTCTATCGTGGCCAATCTATTAAATTACATACACTTTGTAAATAAAATTCGCATATGTCTAATGTTTTCTTATTAAAAATAGATTCCTAGAAAATTTCAAATTTCTACTGCTAAAAATTAAATGTTGATGGATATAGATAATTTTAACTTCATTTATCACAGTGACGTTTTTAAATATGATTTCTTTGCATTTAAATTCAATTTAAATGTTAAAAATTTCAAGACTTGCGTAATAGAAATTATGCTTTCATAATAATGAGAATTCTTAAAAATGATTTCTTGGAAAGCCATGAGCATATCATATCAAGTTTTAAAAAATTTTTCAACTCATAATAAATTTAATTTTATAAATTTTAACCGCTTATTACATTTTTTTCAACAACAATCAATAAAAAAACTGATATAAAATCTTTTCGTTTTTTTTGTCGTGATTAAACACAATTAAAATTTTTATTATTTCAATTATTGTCAACGATAACAAGAATTTTTTTAAGGCATATATATATTTTTTTGCTTTATATTCTAAATTCTTTAATGCACAAAATAATTTAAAATTTAATTTTAAATGTATCTAGTAATTCATAACAAATATGAAAGTAAATTGTTTTTTAAAATCCCTATAAAATATAAATCAATTGAAATATTAAATTAAATCTAAAAACTATTTTCTTGAAAAGCGTTATTCAATTACTTATACTTCAAAGCATTAACAACTGTTTATATAATGTTTATAAACTGAGTTTTTCAATGACAGTAAAAAAATGTTACATAAGATATCGTTATCGTCACAATGTTAATTTATGAAAACATTCTTGAAGCAAATATTTAAAAAATATTTAACCACTGTACTACGCATCTATAAATTTAAGAAGCACTAAATTGGAATTCACACTTTATTTGTCATTAATTACTGTTTTCTATGAAAATATTTTATTTCTCTATTAAATTTTTTTATTTTCAATAACACTGAATAAAAATATTCTTTGAAAAAAATGTAGATATGAAAATCAATTATTAAAAATTAGTTAATTTTCACTTCCTTTCTCCTGAAGATTTTTATTGTTTTTAATCTATATAAAAATCAAAATTTTAAAAATTGTTAATAAAAATACTTTTAATTAAATAACAAATCATGTTTTTTAAATTTAATAATTCGAAAATAGTGTAAATTACGTAACAAGTTCTGACGTTCCTGAACAATGTAGAAATGAGTTAATTTTCTTAAATCGAACTTTACGTATGCCATTTAAAAATTATATTTTTACAATTGCTAAATAATAGCTAAATCATCTAACCAATTTGAACGATGTTAGCGATATTGAATAAATATTCAAATATTTTTATTAATCACCTTAGTCATTCGTCCTAAATAGATTTTAAACTTAAGAACTTTGAATCCATCAAAGAATTAAAAATTTCTCCTAATAAAATTTCTAAATTACGCACAGACCAAACAGACCAAATCATCTCCTCTCATCATCCAACCAAACCGCCAGCCAATCCCAACCTTGCCCGAAAAAAATGTGATCGAAAGCACATTCGGCGATTCGCGATGTCGCAATACCAACTCAGTCCGCGCTTTTTTCGATATCAAGAAATCAAGCCTCCATCATCAACGCATCGATTACAAGCATACACTTTCAACTTCGCGCGTATCTCGCGCAATGAATCTGACCTTGCATGAGAATGTAGTTCTTGGCGAGCAGGAGCGTGGCGATTTTCGAGAGTTTCCTGACCGAGGGACTGTGAGCGTAGGGAATGACGGAGCGCAGCTCGTCAAGCGCGTCGTTAAGATCGTGCATCCGTCGACGTTCCCGGGCGTTTATGTTCAGTCTGACGCTCTTTCCCTGCCTGGTTGTCTTCGATTTGGATGGGCAGCCCAGCCGGCCGCCTCCGGATCTGGAAGAATGGATAAGAGGGATCGTTAATTGTGCTTCGAGATGTTCATCCATATCACCCTAGTTTAACGACCACCCATAAAAAAAACCTTCACAATCTTCAACAAAAACTTCCATACCTCTCATGATCGGGTCTATTCTCGTCGGTGAGCGCGTTCGAGGATGACGCGTGGGGCTGCTGCTGCTGGGGCGGCTGCTGTTGCTGCTGGCCGTGCGGCTGTTGCTGCTGCTGCTGAAAGTAAAAGCCGCCAAGGCCGACGGCTCCCAGAGGTGTCCTGCGGCCTGGTGCGCTTTGGGGATTGTCGGAGGCAGAGTAGACAGCTGGTGCTGCAGGACCGCCGTGAGCTAGTACTGGGTGATGGGAGGAGCTGCCGCCGCTGGCACCGGCTCCTGGGTGGTGATGATGGTGGTAGCTCATTGGGTCCAGGGATGGGTTGCCGTGCGCCGCCAAGTGCTGAGGAGGAAAGGAGGAGTTTATTTTGGTTTTGCTGGTTTTGGGCTACGGGTCAAGAGAATGTTAATAAATATAAATCTAATGTCACTATAGTACAGAATTTAAGAAAAGTTTATACAAAACTAAACAGAACATTTTTTCAATTTTTAGCATTTTGAGAAAAAAAATGTTTTGTAGAGTCATGAAGCATGTATAATGGACTGATAGATATTCGTTCTACAAAATTATTTAATTTTTTCTACAATACTTAATAATCTGTTATAATAATTATTACGCTTTCAAGTAATCAATTTAATCAGTACGAAATATTCATCAAGAAACTAAGTTTCCACAAAAGTCTGCCCTTGAACAAAAAAGACTATATTTTCCAAATTTAAATCGAAATCCATAAAGCATAGCTATGCAATTTAAAAAATTCCATATTCAACCAGTGTAAAAATCTCAAATCTCCAAGAAATCCCTTCAAATCCATAACTATCATCATTCCCCCCACATCCATTCACCCTTTTCAAATAAAACTCCAAACCAACTCCCCAATACCCATCCACCACAAACTCACAGATAAAAAACCCATCAACTCTTCCACTATAACCAACCCACGATAATCGCAGCCTCGGCGCAGCGCTGCGTATATAGTCCCTACTCTTACCAGCACATACAGAAATAGAGAGAGAGAGGAAAAAGCGACTTACGGTACTGCGGTGCTCCCACGCCCAGGTCGGATGGGAGGCCGAGCGCTGCCAGGGGCCCTGCTGTTGCTGCTGTTGCTGCAAGTGGGCCTCGGGCATCGCCTCTCTCCTCTCGTCCTCCTCGCAGGAGCTGCTTTCTCCGTCGTAGGACCTCATTCTCTGCGGGCCTCTCGCTCCAAGCGCTCTGCCTTCTCTCGCTCTTCCGCTAAGACGATCGACTGTGAACAATAAGTTGGATGGTTAATTTCGAGTGGTGAAAGAGGGATGGTTTATGGATTTGTGGTTGTATTATGTTGATAGGTTTTGTTTATGTTTGATGATTTGATTATGGTTGTCGATTGGTTATGTTACTGGTGAGAGTTGTTTTGTCGGTTGACTAGTGTATTGGGGAATTTTAGAAAGTCCATTTTAATTTAAGTACTCTTGATTAATTAGGCATATTATAGAGATACATCTTTGCATATAAGGAGGTATTTCAAGCTGAATCATGAAAATAATTTTTTAGTAATTGCATGAACTATATATATGTCAAACCTGTTACTTACATAAAGTGACATTCTTTATATAATCAAAAAGTGTCATTCTTATACTTCACGCAATCTAGTATTAGCAATACTGAAACTTGAAGAAATATTTTTTCAAAGACTAATCATTTCTTGGCCATTTTTTGTTATTATTAGTTGTAGAAAATAATAAATTTATTAAAATGTTAATTATATTATAATTCATTAAATTTGGCTCAAATAATTTTTCAATAATATTTATTGTATCGCAAATTAAAATTATTTCAACAAAAAATTACTACCTAACAACAAATTACTTTTAAAAATAAGATAAAATTTTAAAAAGTCCTAAGTGATCCTAATATAATACCATTTGAAATCACAGAGATAATTCAATTATCCTGAAGATGGCGCAAATTGTTACACACACATTTGCATTACAATGCACTGCAATTTCATTGATTATCTAGTTGCAAAAACACATTTTAATATTTATCAATTTTCATTTCAGAACTAATCAAAAAATGAATACAATATAATAAATGATTAATCAATAAAAAACTCATTAATCCCCTCATTTGAAATTTCCATTCAACCATATTTTCAAATAAACAATAATCACAAAAGTCAAACGCGCCAAACCAACTCCTTCGCTATCCACCCACTAAACCCAGCTTACAAAAACCCACCGATCAACCTCCAAATCGCACGTTACGCCACACAAGCGGCCGATTAAAAGCTAATGTGCATTTACTGCCCACTTACTCTCCAAATGCTCCTTCTCTCCTTCTCTCAGCTTGGCATCGGACTTATCCCCAGGACGATTTCGTCACGCCGACGATCTCATACTTCCTCCTCAAATCGCTCCGTATCCTCCTTCCTCCACTTGCTCTCACCACTTCCTGCGCCTCTCGCTCCGCGTCCACTTCAATCAATTACCCAGCGCATCGCCCCGGTGAATCACGGCCATTTTACCCTGCGCGTCGATTAAAGGGCCACCCTCTCTCGGCCAGTCCACTCTCTCTCTCTTCCTCTGCAACACTTCCTTACCTCTCGGATACTCCTCTGATCACCCCGACACTTTCTCCTTCGGAAACTCCCACTTCCTGAAGTGCAGGATTTTGTTTAACGGACGGGACGGGAAAAATAATAAGGGAAAAAAGGCTGAGGGGGGGATCGACGCGCGCTCCGAACGTTTGCGCTTATTGTTTGGGGTGTCCGGAGCGGCTGCTGCAACCCCCGGCGGAGCTTCGCCAGTGAGCCCGGAGATGGCGGGATGCTGCGCGCTGGACCAGGCAGCTGGCGCTCTCTGACGAGGGGATGCGCACCCAGAGCCGGAGGCTGTGGGTACGATGATGCTGGCTCTTTGCTCGGATGGTTAGTGGCCGATGTGGGGTCAGAGGATGAGATGACGCGGGGATAAGGGAGATGGGTGACCGGCTAATGGTCTTTTGAGAGGATGCGGATTTGAGGAGGCTGGGTAAGGTAGGTTCGTCGGTGGGTTTACTGATTTTATGGATTTTTCAGGGGGGGTTTCGTTGGGTTGCGATGGAGGGTTGGAGTGGTTGTAATAGGAGGAGTAGAGTTGGGTAGGTCTTGGGTTACGTTATTAGGAGGTATTTGCTGATGGTGTGTATAATTATATATATAATTGTATTTTATTTTCTATTTATAAGCGTATCTCAGTACTCTGTCACTAAAAATCAATTATTTAAATTATGGATAAACAGAATAATTGAAAGTTAACTCTTTTATTCTGAATCCATTTTTATTGAATACTTTTATAGATTTCTGTTAATATTTATATTAATTTGAATAATCATTTACTTGTAAAGAGCTAAACAATAATAAAATATTTCTGGGTATATTCTGTGAACAATACAAAATATTCATTGATTTAATAACCTTTTCATCGAAATAATCAGATTGTAAGTACAATGGTTTCTGTTTTAAACATAATACACTCGATTATTCCCGACGACAGTTATGTAAATCTATTTCTATAATTATCAAAATTCTTACCATTTCTCACATCAGTCTTAATTTATATAACCCCTTTAAAATAAATGTCAACTCTTCTTAAAATAAAATTTTCTGATTAATTTAAAGTCTTTCAAAAATAAATTAAAGCGTAAAATAACTTTACAGAATCAATGAAAATAAAAGTTTGTAATTGATTTTAAAAATTGATTTTAAATTTGAAATTAGTTCTTATACATCATTTTTTATATTTTAATGTAGTTCTTTCTTCTTCAATCATTACTCCATCTATAAAATGAATGAAACTTTTTACATCAAATAAAATAAAAATTCTTCAATTCAACTAAATTGCAAATGACCAACACAAATTTAATTACTTTATAACAAAATAAATCTTTCCTGTTGTAAAAACAGCAAAAAATCGAATTATAACAAGTGCCGAGAGAACGTCTAGACTCCGCAACTATAATTCATATACATATTCTCAACTAAAAAGCAATGTCCAACCAATTAGCAGAAAAAAATTTTGGCTCGCTCTCGCATAAAACGAAAACGGCCGCGGCGAAGCGCGAAACTGCTAGCAAAGCGCCCAAAAGCGAGGGCGTTCCCATAACGAAGTCAATTAATCTTCGCGCATCGATAAATAAAAAAATACGCGAATCCCGAGCGCGCGCAAAGATGAAAAGAAAAATACAAATCTCCACCGAGCTCAAAGGGAACAAAGGGTGTAAAAAAAAATAACAAAGTCTAGCGTAATTCTCGAATTCCAATCGTTATGGAATCGAGAAAGAGATGGAAAAATGAGCTCGCAGTTGGAATCGGGTAAGAAAGCGGAAAGGATGAAGCGAATCCTTGGGACGTCGAAATAATCAGGACGGAGCTCTCTCGCTGTGCGAGCTTGACTCTAATCCGCAAGGCTGCCTCCTCCCCCTTTTTTTCTCTACGTCAATTGCACGGATTACGACGCCGGGGCGCGCGCGATTGGAACGATCTTTTTTCTGCCCGACGCGATTTTCTTTCTTGTTTTCTTTCTTGCGCACACACGTATATAGGTGCAGTGCGCGTGGTTGGATCGGATGTGTGTGTGATAGGTATGTGTTTCGCCCGAGCTTAATTGCACTTTCCGCGTTTGTTTCTTGGGGATTGGATTTTTCTTTGTTTTTGTTGTGCTGGGTTTCTTTTGTTTTGATGTACAATGAATATTTTAATTTTGGAAGCACGAGGAATGCATGTATTGCAATTATTAAAATTAAACTTTTAAGTGCACTGGGAGGGGAGGTTTTACGGTTTTTACAAAGTATTGCTGAGAAGGAGTGCTTATTAATCAATTTGTTTGCTTGTTTCATTAAACCACGAGGACACCAACAAAAATTATATTTTAAAGAGACGCTCATGAAAGATTTTATAAATCTAGTTTCTTCTGATAAGGAATAAAGGGTTTTCAAGATTGATCGAAAATGAAAAAATTGAAGATTGAATCAGTTTTTTTTCAGTCGTAAATCTCGGTTAAAGTTATTAAAAGATTTCATGAATCGGAATTTATACCTCGGCATAAAAAAAAATGCAGGAATAAAATATAGTCGTAAAATTTTATACCCTTAACTTCAACTCAGTATTTACAGTATCCACATTTTACATTATTAATATCACATCAAATCACATCACAGAATAATACAATCACCCGCCCCATTCTATTCACCCTGCAAAAAAACAACTTTCAACAAAAAATACAGCACATAGTCGCATTCACGAACCAAAAGCGAAAACCCATCACGTATAAACTATCATCCGCGGCAAATGACAATGCACTCGCAGTAGATGCATCCATTGTTATCCACCTGTACAATGCAGCGGCGCGCGCGGCCCCTATTCACTCAGGCCGCTCGGCAAAAACGCTCCCGAAAAAATCTAATCCTCCCGCGCTTGCCGCTGGCCGCGCCCGGAAAAATGCATTTTTCACACCCCCGCACCTCCAGCCCCGGAAAATTGCATTTTTCTCCAAACCCCACCCCCTCCCTCTAGCGCCTCTAAAAGAAAATCCCGCATGCACGACGGGCTCCCACAGCATCCTCGCACAAAGCCCGGCATCAAAGCCTTCTTCTCTCCGCCAAAAAAGCCACAGGAAGAAAGCACAAAGAAGACGGCTCTCTCTCTCTCTTTCTCGCGTCAGTCTCTCAATATTATCGCGTTCGCTTGCTGTCGATTCCACACGGGGCCGCGCGCGAGCGAGGGTTGCCTTATCAGTTATCGATTCTTTGGGCTGCTGGGAGCCGCGCGCGCGTCGAGAGAGGAGAGAGAGAGAGAGATCGATCGTGGACACGCTCGCAGGTTGCTGCTGCCGGGGCGCGTCGTTGATGCTGATTAGGGGCCGGCCACAATGAGAATCGACGATTCGCCGCGCTGATTACGCCTCGAGCTTGTAATGCGTCCTCGTTAATTAATTGGGATCTTTTCTCTCTCTCTCTCTCACTCGCTCAAGCCTTGCATCCCCTTCGGCTTTTATATACGCGAATGTGCGTATAAAGGGGAGCCTTCGACGTTGCTTCTTGCAGCGCGCGAGTGTAATTGTTTTTGCGTCTTATCCCATTGTGCGTCGCGTCAGTCGCCGAGCGAGTAACGACGTCGCGCGCGCCTGATGCTCTGCTCTCCCGGCGCGCTGGCTGGGATGAATCGTTAGCGTCACTTCGTAAGAGTGTGCTGATGGCGCGCGCGCGCCCGCGGAGTTTTGAAAGCGCAGGTGACTGACGCGCGCTTATGCCGCTTGATGCGCGGATGCTGCCGGCGATGGATAGTTTTTAGCAGGAAGGATGCGGGATTGAAAGCTTGGGCGGGGGGTGGGCTTTTTGTGGGCTGGTGAGAGCCGTGGAGTGGGTTGGCGGAGGTGGTTGAGAAATAGGAATTGGGCTGGCAGGTGGAAGTTTGGTTGAAATGTTGGTTTAGTTGTTGTGCGAGAGGTGTTGTTAGAAGTACAGGGAGTTTAAGGTTTTATATTTATTTAAGTAGTAAATTTTACTGGCGCGTAAAATTCAGGTTTAGCTATAGTTAAACATATTTAAGTTTTTTCTGTTAGAAGATTTTTGATTCAGAAACAAATGGAAAGAGAGTTTTTAACTACTTGCTTGTTCGTGAAAGAAATTATTATTGGCTCAGATACGATTTACGGCTGACATTTTTTTAGTGTCCTTATTTAGTGCGCTTACATAAATGGTCCAACTCCAATGTGATGGCCCATGTCTCATAACTCTACTTCATCTCTAAAAGATATTTAATATAAACAATAGTATTTTATTTTTATTAATAAATTATAAATAATAAAAGAAATATAATCATGGTAAAAGTAATAGTAAAATCTTTTTTAAAATAAAACAGACTCGCAAAATTGAAAAAAAAATAGTAACATTTATAATAAAAATTTATAATAAAAATAAGTATAATTTTTCTAATTATTACTAGAAACTTTATTAATTTTTTTCATTTTGAAGTTTATCTAATCATGTAGAAATTATTTTATAAATCTATATTTTATAATAAAACTGAATTTTACGTGGCTATCCAGTTTTATCCACCGTCTACTACCTAGGCCCCTAAGACATTCTTTAATCATAAATTTTACTAAAATAATTAAACTAACTTTTTTGTGAAAAAATAAAAGTTGTTTGGAATAGATTTAATAACAAGAAAACGACCCTATACTAAAAGAAAAATAAAAAATGACATTACTTTAATTTATATTATTTAATTTACATTACTTAAAAATAATGAGTATTTATTCGATCTTTGATCTATCGGAAACAACTTTTACTTATATGAAAAAACATATGAATAGTTAATGAAAATAATATTTTTTCAATTGAATACACAAAAGTTAACTTTACGTGTTAGTTTTCTTTTCTGCAAAGCATGCGTTTCTCGCATTCTAAGCAGGAGTGTACAAAGCAAACACTCAGTGTGCACTTTGCTTTGTACACTACTGCTCGGAATGCAGAAACTCATGCTTTGCAGAAAACTAATTCGCAAAGTTGAGTTTTGTACACTCAGTTAAAAAAATAAGTTTCTATAAGTGTACCCTAAACAGGTGTACTTTGCATGTGAAAGTAATAATTATTTTTTTCTATACAAATATTAATAAATGCATATTTAATACTATAAAATTATAAATAATTAACTATCACATGAAATTGTTCAAAGAAAATAGTTTAAATATGTTTTTATTAACGTTCATTATCTTACAGAGGACAAAATGGATAAAATGAGAAACGTTTACAACAAATCACTAAAGCAGCTAACAGACCAATTGCCGATTTACAATACAAAAATAGTTTTCGAAAATTTTAAGATAAATAAAGAATTTATTATAAGTATTTATTATTATTTTTAAATGACTTTGAAATGGCTAGTTAATCTCTAGTAAAAATGGATTCAATGCTATTTTTTAGCCTATAACCATTTTAAATGGGTAAATTTCTACCAGGGATATAAAGACTTTTAATCTGGCGAATAAAAAACAAAAATTAAACACAAACACGCTTTCAGACGGTGCCAGGGATTCGAATCACGGATTTTTCGTACACTTTGGGATATATTTTTGGATGTAGAAATATGTAGAAAGCCTGAATATTAGATTCTATATATGTGTTCGTAAAACCTTTTTGTATGTAGATGTATTTTAAGAGCGCCTGTCGTAAAAATCTAATAGGACAATGATAGTCCTGTCTAAAAACAATTACTTCAGCCTCTGGTTGCAGGTAACAAAAAACACGAAATTTAAAACATAAGTCATAAAAAATATGATGTGCTTCGAGGGCTTGTGATCTTTTTTAACCTCGTGTGATTACAGAAGTCGTCTTCGGATCGCAAACGCACTCGTCTTCGGCTCAACGGCAAATTCCACACTCGGTATAAAAATGCTCACTTTACACCAATTGGTACGCTATATATTATAATAATTTTACTAAAATATTGGTATAATATTTCAATGATATTATTGTAGGAAAATTGTCTCAATATTGTAACGATATTGGTCAATATTGTGTCAGTATTATAGCAATATTGTAGCAATACTGTAATAATATTGTGTCGATATTGTAGTTATATTGTTTCAATATTGTAACGATATTATAATGATATTTTACTTATATTGTATTTTACTTATATTGTGTCAGTATTGTGGCAATATTGTAGCAAAATTGTTTCAATATTATGTCCATATTATAGTTATATTGTTTCAATATTATAAAAATATTGTAATGATATTGTGTTAATATCGTAACAATATTGTAATGATATTGCGTTAATATTGTGTCAATATTATGTCAGTATTATAGTAATATTGTAACAATATTACTACTTATTCATAAAAATTATTTCGGCGCTAGGTAAACAACAAGCGATTCTAACGTATATGACATCTCGCGAGGTGTTGCTAACTGCAATCACTCATAAGAGTTTAAAATGATGAATTCAATCTCATGTACAAAATGTGTAAATTCATTAATTTAATATTTTCAAAAAATTGAATACTTTATAAGATTACTAGAGATAAGCGTGCGTAGTTTATTGATAGGTTATGTGTAACCTAAGCTTCTCTTTGTCACTCTGTCGATCGAGTCAAGTTCGAGAAACCTCGCAATTCGACTAATATCGCCCAAACGATAATCTCGAATGGGATTTTTATATAATGGAAATCAATAAATTACGTGGCGCGCGTAGCGCGCTTATCTCTAACTCTAGTCCATTATATAAAAATCCCATTCGAGATTATCGTTTGGGCGATATTAGTTGAATTGCGAGTTTCTCGAATTCGACTCGATAGACAGCATGACAGAGAGAAGTTTAGGTTAGGTTATACATAACCTATCAACAAACTACGAGGCGCGCGTAACGCGCTTATCTCTAGTATAAAATTGAAAACGTGCATTTTAATCATAACCTAAAGTATGATTAATATAGCTAAATTACGTAAAGTTTAAATCTTACATTTTAAATTTTTATAAAGATGAAAATGTAGGTTTCAAACTTTTTACTTCCAGATTTCGCACTTTTGAGTTTAGAGTGTTCATTTTTTCTTATTTTATTATATTATATACAAATTAATGAATATTATTTTATTTTAGTTGGTAGATGAATTTACTGTTCGTGTTAGTTATTAAATAATGAGATAAATCTATTGATTTGGTACGAACGAAATTTTTTATTGAACCTATTAATAAGTCGACGTTTTGGAGTGTCACATAAACACTCCGAAACGTCGACTTATTAATAGGTTCAATAAAAAATTTTGTTCGTAAAAAATCAATAGATTCGACTAATTATTTATTATTTTATTTTTCCGTTTTTGGTCTTTATCAGTGAAAGTCAATAAAAAATTGTTTATCTCATGTGTAAACTTTTTAAGACCAGTTCATGTTTAACCGAATTTTATTGTCAATTTTATGATAACATATTAAAATTTAGTACCTGTTTTTAATGCATATTTATTTTTCGTTTTAATAATAAGAAATATAATAACACATATATAAAACAGCGAAATATTTTAAAGAAAAACGGTACTTGCAACTAGGGGTGAGGTACTTATTCGAAACGATAAATTTTCAGA
>JAPYZA010005316.1:0-12324 GCA_030522685.1 Eupelmus azureus
ATATATATATATATATGTCTTAGGATTATTTTCAGGCAAGAGAAAGAGTGACGAAATTAAGAATCAGTATTTTTATGCAATGATTGTTCTAAATTCTTTATTCTAAATTATTAATTCTAAATTCTTTATTCGTTATCTTCAGAATTGTAAAATATTTATCTTATTATAGATAGTTATGTATTTAACTTGTCTTAGGTATATGGCCACCACAATGGTTAACGTACAGGGAGATTCTTTTTATTTTCTTAAGATTGCTTCATGATAATGAAATCGTTGTAAATTTGATTAAAATGTTTTTAATTACAAATGACATTTGTAATCAAGTAATTATTAATAGAAAATTACCCATTTTTGCAACCCTGGAAAGAATACACCTATAATAAATTTTTTTTGAAGAATTGCACCTGAATAATTCATTTTTCTATAACTGAAATTCTAAAACTAAAATTAAAGTAAATTAAACCGCTAAAAATAAGTGATGAAATTTTGATCGCCCAATGGAATGCATCGAATCACAAGTTTACGACAGACTTATACGCGTCGAGGCAGGTTCCAGTAGCGAATCGGAGAATTTTGGAGGAGGTACCAGGGAGACGAATTTTCGACGAAGGGGAAAGTTTGTGCATATAATGGTGCCCTCGGGATTCAAATGCGAAATAACCGCGTAATTGAAGGATATGAATTACCGTTTGCTAGCGTATTTCATGAATATGTTTGCGTTTTGATGAATCGAGATTTATTAGGAATGGAACGTGGTAGATAGTAATCAACTGCAATTGTCAAATTTTCAAACCTGTGTATGTTAATCTCAAAGTTTTGAACTCATGATAAAGAGATTCTATATAAATATTTGTTTTTAAATAAATGTTATAAAATACAGTATTTTATAATTCGAAATTTATTAAAAATAATTTTGTAACTTTTATTTCAACGATTTGCATTTGTAAATAAAAATGATTTTGTACTAACTTGTTTCATATGAAAAATAGTTTTTTTTTATTTTGTGAAATTTTACTCTTTTTTTGTAATTATTCTTAATTAAATGATTGTACATTTAAGATATGAAATAAGTTTAATTTAAAAATATTTAGTATAAAGTGAATTTTTGGTTAGCTCTTAAATCAAGTAACTAATAATTCTTTGGATAATGAAATCAACATACAGTACAATTTAAGTTTTTAAATTAATTGAAATGTAAAAATAATTGCAGTAGTTTAATTTAAATTTTAAAAAAAGTCTTAAAAACAAAACTTTTTTTAGTGTTTGTAAGAAAAATATGAAAACAAGCACCTGCAGGAAACGTAAATCTTATTTCGTTCAGAAACATCTTAAGTAAAGTTTTAAAAAAGAAAATACAGCTAAAAAACTTTTATTATAGCTTTATGAAAATATAAAAGAATAATATCATCGAAAGTTTTACTATTTTAAAGATGAAGAATTTTAAGCAACAAATTTTAACGATTTTTATCATTGTATTTTCACGGCTAATAAAGTCTAGTTTTTACTAGTTTCATTTTCATTTTATAAAATTTATTTAAAATTTTTTTAAATTCTTTTACTTTTTGTGCTAAAGCTTTATTTAGATTTTTAAACTATATTTTGATTTTTCTTAAATTAATACTGAAATTATCTAAAATCCAAGTTTCATTTGTCAACTTTAGTTTAACTATTTTAGTTTGTTCTATAATTTTGTATCTAGAAACGTATTCCGAAGTTTGAACCGTTTCCGTGACCGGAAAACATAACAATCTTCTCAAAGTATTCAAGGGAACACATAATAAAAATGAAAGATTTTATATATAAGTTTTGCTCGAAAATACATGTAGTATATTTTTTGGAATTTTTTGCCTATTTTATAAGTTAAACTATTGGTGTGCTAATATTTACAATACATTTTTAAAACGATTTTCAAAGTAATTTATAATTGTTTAACTATTAAAATGTAAGTAACTGTACTTTTATCATTGCGTTTAAGTATACAAATTATAAATATTTTTGTAACACGTAGGTATGTGATTTTAGATTTTTCGTCCATAAAAGCGTAAAAGCATATAATAAACGCTAATGTCATACGCTCGTTACTACATTATACACAGATACTAAATTTTAAATATATACGTGAACCATTCTATGTTACATACGTGTTATATGGATCGTATTTATGTAAAAAATGGACATTTCCACATCACACATATAGTGAATCCCCCGTAACATATATATGCACAATTCCACATCATATACATGGGTATTTCCACGCATATTCAATTTTTTAAAACTGTAAGTTTTTTGTTCGGTTAACAAATCAAATTTTGTCGTTTCTCGAGTATGGAATTTTATGTAATGAGTTCTCAAATATTTGAGAACTTTGTTACTTTTACTGGGATTGCATAGAATAGGATGTGTTTAACAAGGGAAATATTTAATTCTTATTTTATTTTATTTTCCTTATAAATATATCATTAATCATTACGAATCACTTTTGATAATTCAATAGATAATTATTAAAACTATTATTTTTTGTAACTAATGTTTTTATAAGGATATGGAATAATATAATTCCAACTTATATTTTGGATATTAACATAATTATTATGTACATAATTTTTAAGCCTTATTATAATAGATATTATTAAAAAACTAAACTTTAATTACACCCTTATCAAATTCCGGTACAACTTCTTTCTTCCAAATAATATACCATACTAGGAAAAGAGTGACGTGAACCTTATTATACCGTCGCATGATAATAGAGATATCTACTTGATCAGCAATTGCCTGTTCTTATTTTGTCATAAAAAGTTATGTAATATCACCGTAGTACCATAACAAGTACTAAAAACTGTGAAAATGCAATTAAAGTCTTTAAATCCATGAAATAAATATTATATGCATAGACAAAACGTTAAATACATCGAGATCACTAACAAATAAAATCCAACAAAATGTTGTTCAAGAACTTTTGCAGCTGATCATCGATTTCCTTACTCTTTAAAAATAGTTCACCAACCGAGTTAGCGACAAAAACAGGTAAGTATACCAACATTCGAACTAAAAATTTCATGACTTCCGAAACATTCCCTTCGATCCACAACCACTAAGCTCAGTCCCAAACAAAGCCAGCACCGCCCGAGAGCCTCACCTGAGAAAACGGGAGCAAGGTAAAGAAAAAAAAAACTGCCAAGGAACCCTCGCATTAAAATTGACACAGGTGCTCGTCCCTTCCTTTCACCAATAACGCAGCACTTGCTTGTATTTCCCGCCTAAGCCGAGCAGATGTCGACACGCTCTCCTATGCGTCATCGGCTGCTGCTGTATGTCTCAAGCGCGCTTTTCGTGTCCATTGCGCAAGACGCGACGCGCACGGCTCTCCCATTGACCAGGCGCAGGCAGTCGAGCAGCCAGCACACACGACTAGTACTATACGGTGCCTTCGAGACGGACAGTCCGTCTGGTGCGTCGTTCTCGCAGAGCAGAATAATCTAGTTATCAAAGAGAGTCAGCAGACACCGCTTGTATCGCGCCTCATTCAGACGTTAGCGTATACACGGCGAGAGAGAGAGAGAGTCAGTACCATCGAGTCAGTCGCGTGCGTAAAGCGAGCAGTAGCAGAAGAGGAGCAAGCCTACTCCCTGCGCCAGGGAAGGTATATAGGGGAAGTCTAGCAGTATAGGCAGGCGGAGAGACAGAGAACGAGCGAGTTGGAGCTAGCGAGCTAGAGAGAGAGAGAGAGAGAGGGAAAGCTGCAACTGTTCTTCGGTTCCTCCTCGAGGCTTCCTGAGTCGTCCGCTGGCCGCTGGGATTCAACGACAAGGTAAGATAGACTGATGAAAGAAAAAAACGACAGTGCGCACACACGAGAACGAGAAATGCACAATACCGTCGCCGTCAGCTGCTGCTGCTGCTGCTTTTTCTATGATTTCTTCACGTGTGCGTGTATGTATTATGTACACTGCGTGCACTATGCTGCTGTGCTGTGCTGCGCGCGTGCAGTTCGGCGCCCGCGCGCGTGTGAGTGTGTGCGTGTGTGTCTGTGTGTGTGTGAGCGTGTTCCACAAAGGCGCCCAGCCAGTAGGAAATCGATCGGTGCGGGATTTCCCTTTATACGTCGTCGTCGTCGTCTTCGGTCGCGATGCATTGGCTAGCGCGGCACTGTAATCGCCTTGCTTCGAGATGCAGGGGTGGCTTTTGTCCGGATTGCGATTGATTGATCGCGATGAATCATTTCAGGGGATCGGCTCGTAGGCGGCGGGGGGTGAAATTTAGAGCCCAGCCGATCTGAATCGTTTTGACGGAGCTGTCGGGTAGTCGAATAATTTGGACGTAATTGACAAGAAACAAGTAGGGTGTATTGTTATTGGCTTTTTTTTGTTTTGTTTTATAGCGGGGTGTCGGGCGGATCGATGCAGTTTCGTTCGCCAGAGTGTCTGGCGCGACCGAGCGGCGCGCTCGTAGGATCTATAGTCGTGCGCGCATTATCTTTTCGTTTCAATGGTTTTTTTAGGGGTACCGGCTCGAGAAACTAAAAATGCATTTAATCCCGCGTGAATAATGACGTCCTTTTTCGGCGCTAGGCATCCTATTGTTAACGGACGGAATTTCGGTCAAAAGGAAAAAGAGACAAATGAGGGAAGTACAGTTTATCGCGTTGGAGTGGTGGTTGATTAATCACTCTCAATTACTGTTGATGATGTGAAATAGATAAACGATTGGTTAGTAGATAGGTTTGATTAGAAAGTTTTAAGTGGGTAAAGTTTTATTTCTGAAGGTATTGAAGTTGATAAAAAGTGTAGGTTTAAAAGCTAGCTGAGTATGCCTATGTTTACCTACGTGCGATAATCCATTTTATTTTTATTTTTTTTTTTACCTTCTGCTGCCTTTTTTGCTCTCTGTATGCGCAACCGGAAATAAGACTTATACAATGAATTTCTATTAAAACACTGCAGATATATTTGGTAGAGCAATTTTCTTGATTTAGTGAAATATGTACGAAAATTAGTTTCTATGCGGGTTCTTTCCCGAGTAGTAACTTACTAAAGTTAAAAAATATACTTGTAATTAGGTTAAAAACAGTTAGTAATATCAATTATTGTAAATATTTAAAGACAATTTACTTTTGAAAATGCAGTGTAGTTATTTTTCATAATGGAGAAAGTAAATTTGTTATAATGTAACCCTTATAAATTAATTTTGAATATAACCAAAGTTTCGTTAAACTATATATAGTGCATAAATTACGCGCAATTTAAAAATACTCATATATTTTTAATTTAAACTAAATTTATATAAAAACTAAAAATTTATATCAAAATTTTGTGCACGTAACAATCTATTAATATATTTCTTCTGTACATTAAAACGCAAGAAATTACAAAAATTACGAAAATTCTACACACAATGTGTTTATTAGATTGTAAATTTCGATCAGATGTCTTATAATGTCTTCTGATAGGAACTGGTTAAAACAGGATTTACCAAGTCAAGAATGGCATAATCTATATATGTCATGATTTCGACTTATATCACTAAGTAATCAAGGCTTGTAAAATCATTTTCACGGTTCATTTTGTTATTCTTTTTCGATGAAAACTTAAAAAACTGTACACTTAATTTCTTGAACTGACAAAATTGTTTTACGTATCAATATTTTTGATTGTATAAACATCACAGAAGCTAGTAAAAATAAAACTAATTCAGTAAACTAAGATTTTACCTACAAAGATAAAAGTAATTAGTGTTTTATGGGAACGTTGATAGCAAGCTCATGGATTAGAAACCAACCATTTGTTCTCGAATAATAACAAAGAAGCTTTGAGCAGATTAAAAAAGTAGCCCTATTAAAGATGCCCTGCTATTCAGCAAGAATGAACTTTCGTCCCTATTTCTCTCTCGTACAAAGACCTTTAACCTGGTTTAATCAGTCTAGATCAAGGGCTCTATTTCGTCATTATATATCGTGTAATATTAGCAAATTGATAACTGAAATTCATTTAAAACATTAATATTCTAACAATTTTATTGATTGTTTTATTGTTAGTTTTATTGTTAGTTCACAGAACTCGTCGGTAAAATAAAAGCAACTACTTGTCTTATTACGAATCGAATAAGTTATACCGCTTTATCGTCTAACATAAATTATTACAATAGACATTAAGATTTAAAGATGTTTTTAAGTTCGGCATAAATTTTCTTGATTACCATTTTGAGGTTAAGTTTGGTAACCTGTCGTTTATTTCAAAAAGTTAAAAGATATAATTCATCTCACCATGATTTACGACGCTAATTAGTCTAAAAAGTAATTCCTCAAAAATAACGATAACATCCTCACTTAAGTATACCAACGATACCATCTTAAAAACACCGCTCAGAAATGAATCATCTTTAATACAATTTTAATTACTCACAAAATATAAACCTATAAACCAACCAACTTTTCCAATTCAAAGAAACTTAAAACGATCGCTGCCACTATAACAAACCAAAACTTAAAATTAAAAGAAATTTGCGCGCTACCGAACGCATTACCGATCGCCTCATACTCTCGCAACCATCGCACCTAATCTCTCCTACAATCTTCCAACCCAAAAACAAAATAAAAAAAGAAAAATAACGCATCGTCCAGTCAAAGCAGTCGAATCCCTCGGCGTCGGGGCTCGCTCTCAGGCGATCGTATTAGATGCGATAGGCCCGAGTTAACCTCGATTCCTCGACGGCCCGGTGTGTGTATGTACCTACCTGGCTGTGGCGGCTTGCGCTGCTGCTCGCCAGCTCGACGCTGACTTTATGCGCGAAAAATCAATACCAACAACACGCGCTCAAGCGACACACAACGTAACCCCAGCTACACGCGCGCGTACAGCTACACAGGTACAGTTGGACGTAAGCAAGTGGCGGGGCATAGGACGAGAAATATAATTATCGCGACGATAACGCGCTCGCTCGCCCGGCGAATTCTTTGCTCTCTCGGTGTGTATATACGTGTATGCAAATGCGAGATGGAAGGATGTATAGCTCGCGCTCTATTTTTAACGCCGTCGGGGGGGCTGATTCTGTCGATCGTTATACTTAAGGTTCAGAGTCGCGGGTGTATGAGTATAGGCGAGTATCGCGGGATGGAGATTGAATTTGTTGATTTTTGCCGCGGGGGAGTTGGCGTCGCCGCCGGTTGCCGAGGGCTGAATTATTCACGAGGTTAATTGCTAAATCGATGATAATCGTAATTGGAAAATCGATGGCTGCGAGAGTGCTTTGAGGCAGGAGAACGGTGCAATTTTTATACATTTGAAAAAGTATACAGCACGGTTTTTCTGTTGACAATTTTCATTTGAAACTCAAATTTCATATGAAAAGGCGTGTTATTACAATCGTTCGTCTGAATGTTTCGCACCGGCTGCAACGATAAAGTTAAACGGTGGATCTTAAAACAAAAAATTGCATCTACAAATCGTTATCGCTATAAAACCGAAATTTACGTCTCACTAAACAGCAATTCCCTCGGCATTTACGCATCGAATAAACTTATCCAGTAAAAGAATCATATAACCCCCGCTGTTACAAAACCAAGAAACAGCTAGGCTCGCGCGCGCTTAAAGTAAAAATCGCACGCAGAGAGCAAAAGAGAGCGAGATAGGGAGGAACCGGAAGGAAAGCAACGATTTCCCTCCTCTGAGGGCAATCGATAAAGTAAAAGGGAGCGCTCGGAACAAGACAGAGCAAGGGAGAGGGAGAGAGAGAGAGAACGAGAAAGTTCGAGGTCATCCACAATTCTAGCACCTCCAGTGCGCGCACTGCATAAGTTTTCTTGGAATCGAGTTAGCCGCGCTCGCGAGCGCCAAAGTTTTCTCTCCACCCGCGCCGAAATTATGCGCTTAATGGGGGATCCAAGCGCGCGTGGAATTATGGAAAAGCTTCGCGCGAAAGAATCTTTCCTTTGCGAGCGGGAGTACTATTTAAATAGGAAATGTACTTTTAGGTGCTGAGGGGCTTTTGGAAAAGTGTTCGATTTTGCAATTGTGATGAGGATGTTTAAAACGATATTGCTGGGATATTGGTGCGGGGGCTGGTTTTTGGCTAGTTTAGGAGTATTGGGGAGAACTTTGAAAATTAGAAATTGTAATATCGATTTTCGGTAACGATGAAAATTTTGGGGAGTATAGTTTGGAGTTTCGAGTTTGTAGAGTGAGTTTCATATAGTTCGATGGTCACGGTTATTAGTTTTTGAAGATGATTTACATAAAGATTTTATCAAAATTTCTTACTTTGATTTATGAAGTGTTGACAAAATAGCTAGAATTAGTTAATCTAGACCTCTAAAAAGTTAAGTGCATATTGCTTTTAAAGCCAGTAATAAACGTGTATATATCTAAATAGACACTTGATTAGATTGCTTTTCAACACAAATTTTGAAACACTAATTTCTATCTGTATTTTTCTATAATGTTTCCTTATTTGAAGCATTTTTCAAAAAATAAACAAAATATGTTTGAATGTAAAGTTATAATATTTTCTCTATGTATATTAAAATGTAATCTATTCTCTAATATTCAATATCGTAAGCCAAAAAGATAGTTTAATTAACAAATTTTTAACAAATATTATATCTCCTTTTTTCTCTCTCCAATTTTCAATTTTATCTGAAATTCAGCGAACGCAGCAGTCAAAGATTTGCTGATGCATTTACACGTCAATCAATACAAAGTAAATAATTCATCGACAATTTCTCACTTTATCACTAAAATTGAATTTGCTTAAACGAGTCACTGGGCTACCGAAAATACTTATCTCGAATTTTCTCCGGCCGACGTAGAAGAAAGTAAAGTTCGAGTGCATAAAAGCAACCCAAACATCGAAGCGACTAATCTGGCTGATAAACTAGCCGAGAAAATCGTCCGTCCTGTATCCGTACTCTCCGTAAATATGATTAAGAGCTTAAACAGTAGAGGAAGAAAAATATTTTTCTCTCGCAAAAACTTTCCACTCCGAAAATTTCGTGATTTTTCACGACCGAACGAACGATCCAGCGCTATCTCAAGAATATAAATATAAATGCCGCAGACTAGTTCTTTTGCCCGGGGTATACGTGCATCTCTGCATGCCGCGCATATAACGGCTCTATAAATAACTCTCGGAGCTGTGTAGAAAAACGAGAGAGTCGTGAATTATCATCGGCGCGCTGATTAAAATTAAAGCGAAAAAAATATGGAGGTAGGCGCTGCGTGATATAGCTATATCGATTTTGTTTTCTCTAGGCGCGCTTGAAGGATTCGCGTCGTGTAAGAGTACGTATTTTTATTTCCTTCGAGAGAAACGTTTTTGTCTATTTGCGTCTTTTCAGGTGCTAAAGATAGATCTTTAGTAAAAAGCTGTGAATTCTTCGGCAAATAATATTTTTGTCCTGAAATATCAGAAGGTAGTAGACTGAGTAAAATTTCAGTGCATTTTCTATTTGACATCCAGTTTGGTATTGATGTTCTATATTTACTCAATTTTCTGAACTCTTTCGAAAATTCCATCTTTTGTATCAATATACCATTTTTCTCACATTTGCGAACTTTCCAGCTAGATACGAATCCAAAATTTCAAAAATGCAATTCCATATCAAGAAAATCATCGATAAATCACCAAATTTAAATAAATAAATATCAAGTAATGAGAAAAGCGCGAAGCCACCCACGCATACGAAAGGCGCATCCGATTCGGGGCACGTATAGCCCGTCGACATTGAAAAATGATCAGGGCGCGCATACGAAGGGAAGCGAAAAAGTGTAGCGCGCGTTCCGATATGCGCTTACCTGCGAGGACGGCGACGACAACGACAACGGCAACTTTTTATTTTATTTCTCGACTCGACTCGCATTGAATATTATTATCCGCGTCTCGCGCGGGCAGTGAAAGGTGCGACCTTCGACGGGGCCTCATTGGTTCCATCTCGATGGGCGTCGATTTTCTGTGTCGTGGTTCTGTTATGGTTTTTGTTGTTTCGTCGATAAGCTGGGAGCGTATGATAATGAGGCTCGGTTGTGTGACTGTGGGTTGATTTTATTTATAAATAAATGTTCTCTGTTAATTAATTTACGGTAGCGGAATATCCTTGAAAATTTGGTAATCGTACGTTTTAATGGATGATGATATTTACATTTTTACATTTAATAAAAACGAGGTTTTGAAAAAATGTTTATTTTTCATTGCATAATAATTTTTTTAAGTATACTGGTGTATACTTCGACGGCTACTATTGTTAAGGACGTATTCCAGAAAAACGTTTAAGAAAATCGTATCATTATGTACATCCAAGCTATCTTGATACGTCTTTCAAAAATTACTTTATAGAATACGTCTTTATTATTAAAAACCATTGACTTATTCACAATGCAATTTTCGCAAAATTGGTTCTACCGCATTATTCCTTACTCACTAGCAAACAAATTTGAAATTTTTACCAAGTAAAATGCACACAAGCCTCTTAATCGCTCTTCCGATAAATCATCTAAAAATGCGGTTCACACATTCGTTACCGTATGATAACAATCTTTCAAGGATGCTTTTTTCTGCTTCAACGTGCGAGAGAACAAGTTACGTAAACCGCACGACGCCGAGCGAAAAACACGGCTGCACAGCCGTCGGCGCAAGGGAAAATACGCTATTTGGCCCATCTCGAAACGGGGATTGACTGAGCTGCGCAGGCCGGAAAACGCGTTTTACGAAGAGCCTTGAGGAGTGATAACGCGCTGTGGGCCGATTATTGCGAGCCGCGCAGCATCCGTTTTAAGCATCGTAGTTGCGCCGCTGATCTAGTTATTGCCCTACACGCAATGTTTTTGTTTTTCTTTTGCACTAGCGAGCAAATTAGCGCATATTGGTAATGCCGATGGGTTGAAGGTTATGTTGGCTATGCTGCGTTAACCAATTGTTTTGGTTCAAAAGAAGGCGAACGCGCATGCGCAGTGCATTTAGAAGTTTTAGAGGACAGTTTTATAGGTTAGGTCAGGCTTTTTTTTAATGCAGCGGGACCAAAAGATTTGGTTAATGCGAGGGAATGGGAGTACCTTCAGAAAGATGATTCCCTGGCATTACCCACCTGAAAAATAATGTTTTCCGGGATTAAAACTCATATACAAAGAATACAAATTAGTTGACTTTTAGATACACTATTGGATTATTTTCTACACGCATGTTTAATTGTTACAGAGCACAATGTTAAATTTTATTTAGTATCCTACAGTCAAATGTTTATTTGTATATCCAAGTATTTTTCGTGAACAATGGAATAACATTATTTTCAAGCATTTCAACAATTATCTATCTATATTTTGCATATATATTAGCATGGTACAGCGGCATGTGATTGTGTATAAATGTGAATGTGCCTAGATATAAATATAAGTCAATATATATATATAGCATGCAAAAAAGTCGTAGCGCGTGACGTGTTGTGCATGGTCCGTCACACAATAAGTATATGTGCGTATATGTCATACTCATTTAAAAGTTCATTACCTACGAACCATATCTCGTCTAGACTATACACTAGCGTGCTGCGGTTGTGATATTGCGTTTCTCTGAATAGGTCCTGACTGTGCATTTTTCCTATTGCTCTCTTTTCCCGTCAAACTTTTCGTTTAGTCGAGTTTGCAGATTTCGCTGATGTCTGTATCAACTCTTTTTTTTCTCGTTTGAATTCATACGGGAGAAATTGGAAAAATTGCGAAATAAAATTAGTTTATATGACTTCATATTGTCCGGGTACTGAAATAAAGATCGCGCGTTTGTTTGCGCGGAAAAATGATTTTTTTTCTGAGTGTATTTTTATTCACATGCGCTTTTGGCAAAAAGCCCGGCACGCTTTTGATACATGGATATGCGCTGGAGCAAAAGTGGCTCCAGATGTTTTATCTTTTTTCTAAAATTCGTTATAAAGCTTAATAAAGTTTTGTACAAACACCTTTTTTTATATTCATCAATTACTTAACCGCATTGCATTGCTATTCTTTTCTAAATCGAATAAAAATATTGTAGACCGTAATTTAAAACAATTGTTTCATACATTGATCTTTATTTACAAATCTAAAAAATAATAAAAAATGAAAAGCAAAGTCAGTACCTACTTACCTTGACGCAATAATTATGACCGCAGCGCGCCGCGCAATAAAGCTCTCAGAAACAAAAGCTCATCCGGACACCGTTGTCGCCACACATCCAAGATATCATTCCATCATCGACGTAACGTAAGCGATCATAACCTCTAGAACAGAAAAAAAACACATCATCGTCCCATCAACAAAGCACACATCCATCAAACCAACCACAAAAAAAAAACTAGAGAAAAAA
>JAPYZA010005317.1:0-12323 GCA_030522685.1 Eupelmus azureus
CGCGTTTATTCGCCGGCAGACACGCGGATATATGCATGCAGTTTTTGCAGTCGCGAGGATTTCTTAGCGCGCGGCCAGCTATGGCTGAATCGGTAAACGCGAGAGCGCGAGCGTTTCTTCTTCTCCTCGCTTCGTCTTGCTTTTTTTTTCTCTTCTTTTGCGCGGACTCGAAATGAGAAAGTACTCGGGCGAAAAATTATTCTTCAGCGAGTCCATTAATCAGGGCTTACGTATACAGAGCGCGCGCGGGGGCCCATGCGATGCGCTGATGCTCTCTTTAGGCGAGGCCGAGAGAAAAGACTAATTTGAAAGTATGCGCAAGGAATGAAAAATCTCGAGGCAAAGTGTATTTTCTGTGCGGCTTTTTTTCCAAATTAACTCCTTAATTAAAATTTTCATTTTCGGGAAATTTTCTTCTCGGCGCTTGTTATTCGATTAATTTTGAATGCGCGTAACAATCGCTCTGATGAAATTCGAGTCTGCAGCTCGCTCCCTCGCACGCCGACTTTATCGTATCTAAAATAAACGCCCGGCGAGAGTGGCCATTATTGCGGTCGGCGCGTAAAATGGTCGAGTGGTCGCGGTCGAGGAGCGAGAGGGACAGAGCGCCGGTTAATTAGACAAATTTGCGCAAAGTCAACAGGCAGCTCCGCCGAGACAAAGGAATAGAAATAACTCGAAAAACGCGCCGATGTGAGAAGAGAGAAGCGCTCTGAGGAAAAGTGGACTTTGAGAGGATCGTAGAAACGTTTCAGCATCGGATTATATCAGGTCGAAAGAAAAAGCTGCGATTAATCCGCTGGATTCTAAGCTTACGGCTCACTCTCTGCTTTCCTAATAGTCGTATCGTCAATGTTGCAGCAAATTTTGCGGCGGAGCATCGATTTTAGCGCGGCGGAGGGCCGATGATGGAGCCTCGATTTAACAAGCGCAAGCTCAGCGCAAAATACGTATTCGGCGCCGGCCGAGCTTTGAGGGCTTTGCACACCGCTGTATAGGCCTGGATAAAGAGCTTAATTGCGCTGATGAATATTTGGCCAAGCGGGCAAGCTCGTGGCTTACATATATATATAGAGAAGCATCGCGTTGATATAAGCGCCGGCATCGGTCAGAGAGAGAGAGAGAGAGAGAGAGCGTGGGGCTGGAAGAAGAGCTAGAGAGAGAGCGAATGAGGGGGCGGGGAAAAGAGGCGGCTTGAGAAGAGGGGGTGCAGATGTAACCCCCTTGACCTGGCTCAGCGACGAGGCTGCCTCGCTGATTAGCCTAATGGTGAGTTCTCCTCTTGTTCTCCTACTTGACGCCAATTCGCGAGAGCCTCCACTTTCGACTCCACTCCACGGCCTCCCACTCTCTTCTTTCTCTCTCTCTCTCTCTCTCTCTTTCGCTCCCGCTCTCTATTTAATGGCGCGCAGATCTCTGCACGCTCGTATGTTTGACTATATACATATACATCTTTTATATATATATTTCGCGTTTACGAAGCGACGACAGCGCCGCATGCCGCCATTCATTTGGCAGGAGAGAGAAAAAAGCGGGAATTCCGCTTCAATTAGGTCTTTCAAAGGATGGCGCGCGCGCGCCCGCAAATTTGCATCACCGAGGCTGTATTCGCGATTTACCGACCCTCTTGCATAAGCGCCATCGACAACGACGATTTTTTACCTCCAGCCGTGAAGCTTTCTTTTTTTTTTCAGCGCGATGAAAGGCCAACGGGAGTCGGGCCGCCGCGCGCGCACCCCTCTTTCTTCGAAGAGGGCTGATTTTAAGAAAATATCAAGTGGCGGGAAAAATGATTCGTAATAACGCTACGACGGATATAATGGTAATACACGTATTTTTAGGATTATCGTTTATATAAATGTTACGATTATGCTAGTTACATTTAATTTGATGGTTCGGTAGTGGTAAATAGCAAAATATGTCTCGAAACTTCTGATAGAAGAAACAAAAATTTCAGAATTGCCAATTCTTTGAATTTACATTAAAACAAAGAGACAAGTGAAACTAAAGAATAGAATAAAAACGAAAAGCAAGAAAAGCAGCGAACAAACGAACAAAATCGACGCTAATAATTAAGAGCGCAAAAGTCGAGAAGGAAAGTCTGTCCATTTATCCAGGCACGAGGAGAATTTTGGTATTAACAGCGGCGCAATCCTGTCGGTCGTTCGCTCGCGCATATATGCGTATACATAGGCGCGGGGCCCGAGCGTGTGTTTTCGAGCCATTGGAAATCGATATAGCCTATACCGAGGGGGGCTTGACGCTCGTTGCATATGTATATCACAGCGGCCGCGTTTTCCCTCTCTCTCCTCCCCGCGAAACTCGAGAGCCGGCTCACCGCAGCTGCCACGCGCCGATTTTAGCGCAAAATTACCGCGACGACTCGGAATCAATTATAATGCAGCTCGCGCGCGCGCACTTCAAAAACGATATCGTATTTAGGGATATTAAAAAAGTTTCTCGCTCGCGCGTGTAACGAGCGCCGATTGCGCGCAAAACGTAAACTGCGACGTGTATATCCCCACCCCCCCGGTTCGTGGGCGCGTGGAACTCGTGTAAAGTGAAACGTAACCGCGCGCGTTGACGCCAAAATTCATAAACCAATATAGCGCGCGGGCGACCAAAAGAGCGGCTTTGTGTGTGAAGTTTGATCCAGGCGAAATTCGAACATTATGCCGGAGTTTTTAGCGCCCGGCTCGTTACATGCTTTGTGCATCTGCTTTTTCGCCTTTCCTCAGAGAGCCGGAATTGCGTTTCGAAATACGCGCGCGTTGGCTTTAACGCGACTGTAAATCAAATATTATTTTTGCGCGCCTCTACCGCAAATACGGATTTTATTCGCGGCGTCAAGTAAATATACGAAAAATTTGTTGACTTTATTTTCCAGCGAGCTTTTATCAAATTCTTCCGAAAGATTAAAGCTTATGTAATATTTATTATTTTTTTTATAAACTTTGCATTATTTCGTGATGCTTGTTTGCTTTGTAAATGTACAGTTGCGAACAACTACTGATTACCTACTATGATATTCGAATAAATATGAATGCAAAAGAGTATCATGCTACCGGTCGATTTTCACTACTTGCTTTTTATGCGATACTGTAATGTATATAAAAATATAAAATTGGATAATGTTTTACGAGACTTTGTAGAAAGGACAAAACAGATTAACATCCTAATCTAAAAAGATTAATAAGCTTGTGTGTGTAAACGTTTTAATTACAAAGAAAATTTATTGAAAATTTTTTCCATTTATTCTTTATTAAATTTTATTTTTTAATAATATTAATATTGAAAACTTCATGAGGTAGCTTGATCGAGCTTGCGGAATTCTTTGAGCTTTTGAGTTTGGTACAAGTCAAAATTATTTATTTTAACTTTTTCAAAAAACAATAATCTTTAGAAAATTTATTGTATTTTTAATAGCTCTTCATCTATACTAGTTTCCCAAAAAATTTCTCAAATTTAGATTGTTATAGAGATCATGTCATAATTACTATATAGTTTGGTAAGATATCCTCAACTTTTTCCTTCATAAATTGCGAATTATAAATTTTTAATCTAATATGTTTTAGCAACATTAAAATTAACATAAAAATTTTGGTACACAATATTATTTATTTGGATGATAGTACTCACCAGCAGCTGCAGCAGCTTTGCCGGCGTCGAGTGCTCCGTAGGGCGGTATGCCCATGTGTGCTGGTGGCGGCTGCGTCAGGTGATCACCGTTCGGGCAGAAAAACGGCAGCCCACTCGGATGCGTCCCCGTCAGGCCCATTTTGCTCGCCTAAAGCAAAAGAATTTCATGGAAATTAATATTTCTGTTCATTTATTTTTTGCCTCTATAAAACATTGAGTTTGATTATTCAAAATTAAAATTTCAAAGTTTATTTTTAGGGTATTTAACAATCGATAACATCTGGAGCAAATATAAAAAAGCATAATATTATTAGTATTGAATAACATTGATTTTTTCATTGATAGCTTAGATCAAGAAAAACAATTGGAATTTTTCTGAAATTAACAACAACATTATTAATAAAATGCAAAAGTCAAAACTTAACATGGAATAAAGCAGTGCCGAAGCGAGCTCGAGATGCTTCGAAGCCTAAAATAAAGGCGAAAGCGCACGAGAAAGGGAGCAGGCGCAGGTGGCGGCGAGGCGCCAACGGAGCTCGAGAATAACATTTTCGCCGGCCTATTACGTTTCGAGTTTGCATGGCAAATTGGAAGGTTCAGCACCCCTTTCGCCAGTTTTATTCCCCATCGGTCCAGAACCGACTTCAGAAGGGGGGGCGGGGGATAGACTAGGCGTTCGCACACGTATACACGCGGGGCCAGCTACGGCAACGCGTCGTAGAGAGGAAAAGCGGCGGGCGAGGGCAGCCTTTGATCTCTCTGAAAATGCTTTTCTGCGTACACGCGTATATATACGAGCGCTGCCCGAAGCCGCCTACGCGAAATGAATAAAGAACCCACGTCTCTCGGCGCCCCGAGTCTTTGTCGCCGTTTCGAACGGCGCGAAATCGCGCGCGTAAACTCGCGACTCGTCCGCTCCAATCGGGAGCTCGAGCTTGCGCAAAAAAATTCAAGCTGCCCCGATTAATAAGCTTCCTCGAGAGGACAGAAAAAAAGGCTCGAAGGGGGCCAATCTGCTCGCGATGAATAAATTTTCTTTGCCGGCAGGCAGGGCCGGCTATAGGTGAAAAGGCGCGAGAGGAGGAGCGGAAAATTAACTCGAGCCTCCCGAGATTCACAAAGCGCGCGCGCGGGCCTCCCGCAAGCTCGCTCCCACGGAAGCGTCGAGAGCCAGCCATCGTCCCCCCAATCGTCCTCCTCGACGTATTACCAATTTCAATGCGAGAGAGTCAAGTGTCTTGACTTTCTCGGGCCTTGCAACAAAGCTAATTAGCCGAAAACATCGAGCACGACAAGTGCAGCTTCCCCCCCCCCCTCTCGCATAGGGAGGGAGGTCCGCGCTCCCACCTCCCCTGTACAGTCGCGCCCCTCTCGAGCTTGCGCGCGGAGCAGCCTCGGGCAGCTTGTTTCCATATCGGCCGCGCGGCGCGATCGATAAGCGAAACGTTATTCTCTCTCTCTCTATTTCGCTCTGTCTCCGGGCCGCGAGAGCCGGCTTACCATAAGCGTGGCGGTGGCTCGCATCGCCCTCACCGCCAGCAGGAAGCCCGGGTCCAGCGGCTCGGCCTCCATCCAGCTGAGCACTCGGGTCAGGAGAGCCGCGACCTCGCGGGCCGTCGGCCTTTTCTCCTGGCCCGCGTCCTCGGGTCCGTCTTCGTCTTCCCCGGTGGCTGGTTTGGCTTCGTCTTCGCTGGGCTCGTTTGCTCGGCGGGCCTCTTCGCTCTCCTTGTCCAGCAGCCAGCTGCGCAGCTCCTGCTCGTCGAGCCTCAGACCCGCCTCCAGGGAGAGCTGACGCAGCTCGACGCTGGGCGCGTCGTCCTCCAGGGAGCGCTCGGTCCAGGACTCGCTGGGCTTCCAGCTGCGGCTGAAGGTCTCGGGCCTGACCGCCAGCCAGGCCCTGTGCAGCTCTGCGAACGCCTCCTTGAGCGAGAATCCGGCGAGGTAGTCGTCGACGTGGGCTCGCCGCTCGGCCTCGGAGCCGCGCTCCTCCAGGCTCATCCGGGCCTCGGAGATGGCGCCCGAGAGCAGAAACGCGGCGAGCCTCGTCCTCATCTCGGCGACGACGGGGCCGGAGTCCAGGTAGCCGCTGGGTAGCACCAGCAGCCTGACCAGACCCTTGGCCGCCAGCCTGTCCTCCTCGCTGGGCAGGTAGTCCGCCTGCTCGGCCACCACGAGGACGGCTCCCCCCGGGTGCATGGCCACGGCCGCGGGTGCGAACTCCCAGCGGAACCACCAGAGGAACAGCTCGGGGGTGATGGTGCCCTTGCCGCCGCCCGCGTAGACCACCGGCTGGCTTATCATGTTGACGCGCTCGAGGCATCTGGGCCGCCACTCGCGCCCGACAACGAGCAGCCGCGTCCGGTGACGGCCCTCCAGGTCGCTCGCCCCCAGCACCCAGACCCTCTCGCCGGCCGAGCGCCGGCCAGGCAGGTCCCGCCAGTTCAGAAAGAGCACGTGGCTCGAGTAGACGCGAGCTCGATCGTAGCCATCGAAGGGCTGGTGTTGTGGCTCGATGCTGCAGGTGTCTTTGGCTCGGGCGCCGAGCGACTGGTACCTGAGGTCCTGGGGCTCGTCCTCCTCCGCCTCCTCCTTAACCTGGCGCAGCGGTGATGCAACGTCCTCCCCGTCGTCCCTGCCGGCGCCATCTCCGGCTTCCACTTTAGCCGAGTCCCGGAGCCCAGCCTCCCTCGACTCCTGGTGGCTGGACTCGTTTTTCGGGAGCCGAGCTCGTGACTCCAGCCAGCGCTCGGCTGGCGAGCAGCAGCCGACGCTGCTGTAGCTGCCGCTGCTGCTGCTGCTGCTCTCGTGCTCGAGGCGCATGCGCGCCGGCTCGCATCGACCAGCATCGCTGCTGCTACTGCCGCCGCAGCCGCTGGGCTCTGCGTTCTTGAGCTCGCGGCGAGTTCTTTGCTCCGGATCTCGCTCGGCCGCTGCCACTGGGACGGCCTCACAGGCCGGGGACGAGCTGGGCAGCTCGCTGCTCTGCCAGCTGGGCGACATGCTCCCAGGAGAAGAGAGTCCGCCTCGGCAGCATTCGGCCCGTCGAGAGCGATTGAGTTTTCGAGGGCCGCGATTGGTAATTGGGCGGAGGTGTCGCGCTTGGTGATCGGCGACGCGAGCGGCGAGTATAGTGTAGTATAGAGCTGGGTCGCGGCGGCGCGGCGCTTGGGCTCGCTACCGAACGATGACTGAGCGCCGGGCTGCGACGCGGCCGTCAAAGGCCGGAGCGGCAACTAGAAGGCTTTGATGTAGCACCGGCGCACAAAGGCAAAAGCTGCTCCGGCTGCTGCGCTGCGCCGGGCCAGAGCAGCAGCGGAGCATCAGGGAGAGAGGATGCCAGAGCGCGGCGCGCGCCAGAGGGACAGACAGAGACGGGCGCGCGGCATTCGCGAAGCGAGAGAGAGAGAGAGAGAGACAGCTCGCGAGAGTCGAGTCCTGCCGCCGCCGCACGCGCCCCCGAGCCCAGCTACACACTCATACAGACAAGCGGGAAAGACTGACGTTGTACGCGCGACTCGCTCTCCCTCTCTCTTGCTTACGCGTGAGAGTATGTGTGTGTGGTGCGCGGAGCGATGAGAGATAAAGAGATGATGCTATTTATGGCGGGTTGAGGGAATCCGCGAGCGACGGAAATGGCTGCGGAGACCGAACGGAGCTTTTATTTGCTTCCGAGTTTTGTCTTTCGTCATTGCTGATAATTATAAGTTTTGTTACTTTTTACTTTGTTTGTTTATTTTGAGTTATTTGTTTCAGCTAATTGAAGGTATCAGCAAGCTTTCCTATCATTTCTGTGGGACGTGTTACTAACCAAGTTGTACTTCATATCCTTTAACTCTTCCAATCATGCCTCGATTTATATCAACTAATATCCCATTATACTCTAAAAGAATTATATATCTAGAGGAATCAGCAGTTGAAAATTGTATCAGTAATAAATTGTAGATTATGAACCCTCAAGTCCTGATAGCTACTGCTTCTAATTTATGCCTAATATTTGTCTTCGGTCAACAACATTATTAAAATAAATCCTTGCTGATAGGGTCGACCAATCACTCATCCGAGCACTAACCGTGCCAAACGCTGTTTAACTTGAATAATTAATCAACCGTACAAGGAGCCCTCTAGCTATATCTCTTTATTATTAATATTGTAAAAAGCCCAATTGAAATAACTACAATTTAAAGCGAGCAGTAGTTCAATTATCTCCTCAGATTACCGAGACTATTGAAAAGTTTGAGCTTGACAGACATAAACAAACAGTTATCAAAACAATAGAAGAGATCAGAAGCTGGTGAGAATCCGTCGCTTGGCTCCAACTTTTAATCCGTTCGTTGAATCCGCCTGCTCACTCCTCAAGCAGGCCATCATCCACCCAAAGCCATTGTTGGATACCATCCAGAAGCCAACGTCGGACTTTGTCCCTTTAAACCGAGCACCAGCTAAATTTCCGCGCGACAAAGCGTTAGGAAAGACAAGAGCAAAGCGAGCTCGCGGCTGGGAAGGAGAAAACGAAGACAGCAGCTTTAAAACAAGCTTGGCAAGCCTGGTTGCGAAAACGTATATCGGCCGAACAAGGCGTCTTCTGTGCAACGCGTAAACGCGGGGGGTTACCATAAGCCAGCGAATATTCGCTCGCACATTAGTACGCCTCCTCATTTTCCCGTTACGCTGCGCCGGCTTCGCTTTGACCTTTTACATCCGATGCGCGCTTCTACATGAATGCCGCGCATGATAATTATCGTTATCAGAGTCCGGCCCTCTCGCTAGCTCCTGCCGGCGTTACACCACTTTGCCTATCCACATAATTACACTTCCAATTAACAAGTACAAGAGCGGCCCGCTGCTTCGTTTACGCGTGCTCGCCTATTTCTGGGTATACATGTGCGATACAGGCGCGTGCATTCATTTTCCATGCAGTTTCTCCAATTCTCCTGCTGTCTGCTGTGTGTGCTGCAGGCTCGTTCGGCAAGCAGAGCTAGATAATTATTGAGCCCCATTAATTTCATATTTATATCGATGTGTTTCGTTAGCTCCTCGCAGTTATGCGTAAATTCGATTGTGGCTTCCTCGGTCTAATTGCCGGCTGATGATTATTATACTGCTTCGTTTGCCTAATTTTCTGTTTTATCATTACTATAAGTATATTGGCTATTTATTTATCTTTTGCTTTCTTTTAAAACTAATTGTAGCTTTGTTATCATATCAAATCATATATTAAATGAAATAAACATTTCGAACACTTTAGTAGGCAACATATACAAGGTACACGATAATTTATCTTTAAAGAAATCTATAAAAGCCTACATTTTTATAAAACTAAATTTTCTAAGATAAAAAAGTGTAAAAAGAAAAGTAGACGATGAAAAAAAAATCCAATATATCAAGCTTATCGTAAAATCTTAAAAAATATTATCTAGGAAGCAAAGTTAATTAAACGCATCGGACAAGGAGCAGTAAACAAGCTCCGAACGCGGGCAAATCATCGAACCCCTAAGCAAAACGCTCTCGGTTAACCATAAAAATGGGTAAATCCATAATACCCAAGAGCGTCTAGGTAGAGATCCGCAAGGTAGAGAAGCATCCGCGCGTCTTGCTGCTTCTGGCGCTGCTGCTATGTGAATGTGCGCGCGCGAGTATAAGTTTGGGTGGCGAGAGAGCGGGGGAGGGGGGGGGGTGACACGAGGGGGGGGATAAGAGAGGCTGCCGGCGCTGCTGGTGGCTCTCTCTCTCAATGGAGCCGGGGCGCGCCGGAGTCGGAGGCGGCGGCCAACCCCAAGCCGAGTTGCCGGGGCAACGCGGGAGAGGAGGCGTATAGGCGCCCCGAAGGGGAACGGATCCACCACCGCCGCGGCGCCATACCGCCTTCTCCTGCAGTCGTCCGCTGGGCCGGGCTATCTCTCGCTTTCTCTCGTTCTCCCGCTCGTGTAGGCTATATCGCGGGGGTGGGGAATTACGACGAGGCCTCTCGCTTCTCTCCTTTCTTCGCTGTGCGCTTTTCCTACGGCCGACATTTTTTTCGGGGATTCGAGTAAGCGCAGCGATAGAGCCTTTCTGCGAGGATCAGCGCGTGGCGTTACTTTCTTGGAGAAAAGCTCGGTTTGACTTGCGAAGAAATTCCTGAATTTTAATATTCTAACCTGTATATACAAGGCCGAAGTAAATTAATTCGAGTATAAGAAGCGAGGAAAGTCGGAACAACTGGCAGTGACAGTCGAAGCGGGAGAAAAAAATCGCTGCACCCCGTGCGCTTTTACGCAGGCTAAACGTCGGGCGGGAGCGAAGAAAAAGAAAAGCAACGGCGCGCAGCCGGGCGGGGGCGAATTAGAGACTCGCGCGGACGAGTTGCGTAAGAGGGGGCTGCCGCCGCGCGGGGGTTGCTCCTTACGCTTTTCCTCTCTCTTTCTCCCTCCGCGTTTTTCTCTCCGGTCCGCAGGCGCGCGCCGAGTTATCGATGCCGGCACGACGCTGGCGGGGGTGGTGGCCGTAGACCGGGCGACTGCCGGGGGAGGGGGGCATCCAAGTGGAGGCTGCGGCCAATCCGCGAAGGAGTCGTCGCCATGACTACCGCAGCTTGCGCGAGCGCCGCGGCTGCTGTCCAGGCGCTGTCTCTCCCTCTTTCGCCTCGCTGCTGCTGCTGACTCGGCGCGGAGCTGGCCTGGCGGAGAGCTTTGTGTCGTGGTCTTGGGGAGAGACGGAGAGGAGGCAACTTCGCTTAACCCACTTTCCCAAGACGGTCAACTTCGAACTTAAAACCTTCTTGTGCGAGAGAGAGACAAACTACTTCCTCAATTTTACGCGCCGATCGTTGAGCCGCTTGAGCGGGCGCGTGTCGAGCTACACCTGCGCGCGTTCTTGAGTCGGCGATTACACCCGTTTTTTTGCTGTACCTACAGAGTTTTATGTGAATTTAAATAATGTCTGATTTTCTTGTAAAATTTATGTTTATCTAGCTCTTGGCTAAATAATTCTTAAAAATTATTTTTTTTTGATTAAGTATTAATAAACTATTCGTTCTTTACTTGCATTTCAGAAGCACAGAAAAACACGAATCACAAATTTACAGAAAACTCTGAATATTTATTAAATTTATTTAAAAACAATTTCAATCAATTGTCTTCAAAGCAATCATCAAAACATTAAAAACCCCAAATTTTCGCATATCCAATCAAAGCGTAAATTAGCAAGCCCATTGTACCGGTAAAGTGGAATAAAAGCGAAATTTAAAAGCCCGCACGAGGTCAGTTCCACGAAAAGTTTTAGTGTTATGGACATTACGTAATTAGACACGGCCACGGGGAGAGCAGTAGGGCTGGACAGAAAGGAAGTACAAGGGCAATAACACAAGAGTCTAGAGCCCGAGCGAGAGCGAGAGGAGGGCGGGAGAAAGGGCGAATGAATGAAAGCAAACCTAACCAATTCGGCAGTGTGTGCGAGCGAGCGCCGCGGCAAAGCCTATAATTTTGCCTTTATGAAACCGTCACGCTCGAGCGTTTGAGTAGCATAAACGTTTACCGGGCCCGCGCGCACGCACCGATCCTGCAATTCAGCCAGCGCGCTGATTCCTATGCTTTATTACGCCGAGCTTTCCCCAAAATCTCGTTAACAAGTCAAGTGCCTTGTTAATCTTTCCGCTGCGTTGTGCATTTATAGCTGGGCTATATACACGCGCGCTCGGCCCTCCTGCTTTTTCGCTTGCGTTTTTACCTCGACTCCATTGTTTAATCTCGTCCGCTCGTGAAATAACGCTAGGCTGATTCCGACTTTTTAATTAATCTACGCGGCGATATCGTAACATTTTTACACTTGTTTTCTGCTTTTACTTTTTATCGTTTACTTTTTTCTGTGCACTGGAGAAGTATAGTAAATCCGCTTTGATATTATAATGAAGTTTGGACAATTTCGTTGGAGCTGCCGTCGCTACTTTCGCCGCGCGCGACGTCTGCTAACTTCCTTGGAGAAGTTTGCATTTTCAACATGTCGAATCTTATTGGCAAGTTGGGCCAGAAGTTTGCCGTCGATCACTCGAGAATCAGATACAAGTTGGCGCGCGTCTCGCTCTCTCTCTCTCTGCCCCCTCAAACTCGCTCTCGATTTCTCAACCTTGACCTCTTTCGCCTTACGGACAAATAGTCGTTTCAATTGCGGAAACGACGAGCAGACTTTCGTTTTAAATTATGCCTATGTTCTTTTAGATTGAACAAAATTTATTAAATAAACAATGATATTTGTCGAGGTTCGCGGCGAAAAAGTAGGCGCATCAAGAGTTTAAGCCAACTTATCGAAGCATGAATAATTCAGGAGGCCAATTTAAGCAGAGTACATCGAAAGTAAACGGCTAATCTACATAGCATAATCAGATCGGAATAAAGAAGGCGCGCAGCCGTAGAGGGAAAAAGGCGGAAGTCCAAACAAGCGGCGGGATTTCGTGAGCGTCTCGGGCGCTCATCTGCACTCGCGTCTGCCGAATAAAAAGATAAGTCTTTGTTTTATAAACAGCCTTGGCAAGAGGGAGCCGGGTAGAGGAGGTGTATATACGTACGTCACGGCAGCGCCGCGTCAGAGCTGCAGAGGCGGAGGCTGTGTATACGCAATCAACGCGACGCGCGCGCGCCAGTGACAACGTTTGATCTGAGAAATCTCGCGTGCAGTGTAAACAGAATCTGCTCCTGTTACCGCCGCCTCGC
>JAPYZA010005318.1:0-12634 GCA_030522685.1 Eupelmus azureus
CGAATAGTAACTCTCACGTATTTATCCTGTATTAAAATTTTGCCTCCCAACGAGAAAAACGAAACACATCTTTTTCCGCAAATAAAAGTGATTTATCCATCGCTCGCGTCTACTACTTTGACGGATCACCCTGCAAAATGAATCCCGCAAGTTCCTCTCTCTCTCCAGCGTCGATCGAAAGGCGCGAAAGAATTTTTCGGCGACGTTTTTACCCAAAAATGCGTCGCGAAATTGGGAAACATTTTTAATATCGCTTTAAATTTGTCGCGGGTTGCGCGCGCTCGCGCCACGGCTGAAATAAAGTTCGACTGTCCCGCGCTTTCGTTCTACTTGGCGTGACTTTTCTGAAAAGTTCTCCCAACGACTCAGACAGTGCCGTAGACAAATGCGAAAACTTCAAGGAGTTTAATAAGGTTGGGGAAACACACTTTACATCCGCAGAGTCTATGTGTGGAATTTGCGCGCTTAAAGGGATCGATAGACGCGGGTCTGGAAAAACGATAAGAACGAAAAGTTTATCTTATTGCTTTCTTATTATACAGTTGAATTGATTACTGCTTTACTTATCAACGGAACGCTATGGTTAAAGTCACTAACTTCTTACACTGAAAACAATTTCTTCTTAAATGAAAAATCAATACAGTACTCTAAAAATCATTCGAAAGATTACGCAAACACCCATTATAACAACCCATCGTAACACAAAACCGTATCCCACAAATCCTCACCCAAACCAAAAAAAAAAAAGATTAGCACACCATGCCATTGACCTATCCTAATTCCATCTCTCCGCTCCCCTGCTCCTTCCCCTACCCTCGCCATCCGCAAAGCAGCGTGTAAACATTCGCGTAAACAGAGCTCGGAAAGCTCGAGTCGCGCCGATGACGAGTCTTGCATAAGTATATATACAGCGGCGCGCGCGCTGGCGGCCTCGGCCAAGTGGGCCATGCTCGAAAAGTCGTACACTCGCTTGCTTACATTCTTACAGCATTCTTCCTTCCCTTCGAGGCAGCGCCGCCGCCGGCGGGCCTCCGATGACACTATATACTCTCCTCGCGCGCTCGCGCTCGCCGTAACAGTAAAACCGGACACTGCGCGCGCGGCTGATCGGCCATCATCGGGCCGATTTTTGCGCGAAAAACGGTATATTTTTCGGACACGAGGCGCGCATGCAGCTCCATATGTGTGAGCGCGCGGGGTCCTTGGCCCCGTGTGGACGCGCCGAGGTCGAGAAAGTAAAGTCGAAAAGAGGAGCTGAGCGAGGAGCGAGAAGGAAATGAGCACGAGAGTGAGTGAGTGTGAGAATGCGAGATGTGTGGCACGAGGTTGCGCGCGCTTTGGGCGTGCTTCGACTTTTTCGACGATTTCGAGCCGAGATTGGGGCTGTTTTTGCATTTTTTTTCTCCTGGGATGTGGGTTGTAATTGGAATGCTTGTAATTATAATGGGGATTTTGGGGCTCGCGGGGAATGCGTGTAATTGCTTGGGTTGGTGGTCGGGGATTGTTGAAATTATTGGTAATTATGCGGAGCCTTAGCCTTAGAGTTTTAATCGAAGAAAGTTCGATATGTTTTTCTTTTAGTCTTGTAGCGATTTTTAAATTTCATTTGTTCTGATATTATAGCAAGTAGTAGTTTTGCCAAGAATATATTAAACGGAGATTTTTGTGAAAACTAAAAATACTTAGTGGTTGGGATATACGGTAAATGAATACATCGCTCGTTGACTAATACATATTAATTTTTTTAATTAAAAGTTGTGATACAAGAATGTAAATGATGTTGATTATGAAAGAATTTTATAACATTATATTAAGTAATAAATTAGCAAAATATTTATTTTTAAAATTCAAATTTATTAAAATATATTGTTAAAATTAAAAAAATTGATTTGCATAAAAATTAAGACGTTTAAGTTAATCTATATCATAATTGAATATAAAATTTTAATTTAAGTTAAGTTGTAAAGAAATTTAAATTACAAAATTATTGTTCTAATTGTAATAGTTTCATAAAAAGTAAAGTAAATTTTCTAAAGATTAAAGCGCACAAATGATATACAGTCAATTTAGATAGCAGGAAAGGAGCGCAAATTTTAATTCACACATGCAGAAGCTAGATTCACAAGTGTAGTCGAATCTTCTTAAAGTTTCTAGAGCATTAATTTTCTCTGTAAGCGAGACTCATTATAAGTGTCAGAGAAGAAAGGGCTGGGCGAAAACCACTTTTAAACTTGCACAAAGGGAAATTTAAGGTTTAATGGCATTCAACCTATTAAACTTATTTATCAAATTTATTATTATTGTGAAAACTTATTTATATTAGCGCATTTGTACACTTTTACATGTTAATTACTTTTTATTTTTAATTTGCAGGATTTCGCTAAAAGCTATTTTAAAAACAATCTTATGAAATATTCGTTTCTACAAAGAACAGAAAAAGAATATTACATTTGAACTACATTTTCACAGAAAAGCTTTCCTTCTGAAAAGCTACAAATTTAAAAGCCAGCACGCCGACGTATAAACTTTATCGCTTCCACAACTACCACACACACCGACTTTCCTCCCACACACACTAAACAAAACGCAAAAACCATCCAAAACCCGTTCCCAATTCATCACCCCCCCCCTTCTTAAAAAAATCTCCATCCAACAACTCCCCTCAAATAACCACCAAACAATGACACTCCTCCAAAATCCCGTTCCCTCACGCGCAGCCCATAAAACACGCATAAACCTAAGAACGCGCGCGCATAAGTAGAAAAGGGCTCTCAACAAACGCGGACACTAGATTTTTCCGCGTGACCTCGAGCCGGCTTTTCCCGACCAACAATTGACCAGCGCCCGTCGCAGATCGCGTATGGACGGCGCGACGCGCTAGCTGCCACTCGAGACTCGCTGCATACGCGTACGGATCCTGCATACTTTATTCCTCGTCTCGGGCGCTTGTGCATAGCTATATGCCGGATTTGGCCTCTGTATGGTCTAGGTGAAAAAAAAAGTCTCTCGGCCTCGTTTCTGCTCTTTTTTTCGAGAGGGGGGCTCTCGTGAATTTAGTCTGGGAACTGAAAATTTAGGATTTCTTTGGGAGAGCGCGCGGTCCGAATTGTTGTGGGGCCATTGTGCGGAAGGATTGCCGGAGTCCGCTGAGTGCCGGGAGTGAGCATGGAGTTGGCGATGTTTTGAGGGAAATTATTTCTAAAGGGAAGTTCGAGCAAATGAATTTTCTTTAGGCTTGGCGAAACGGTTTGGGAGGGAGGGTTTTTCAAGTTTTTCTCCTTTGGACGTGATAATTAAAATTCATAGTGTTTTTGTGCGCTGGAATAAATTTAAATGTCTCTTTGTTAAAATGACGAATAGTGATAATTATTTTGGTTTTTATTAAAGTATATTAGATGTCGTGCCGGATTTAGGTTACACACAGTTTATTTCTTAAGGAAATGCGAGAAATGGAATCTCGAACAGTCAAAGTAATGTATTTTTGGAATCGATACGCTTTTGAGAAATAGTTTTACTTGATATCTACTTTATTGCTTCTGATCTCGAATTTTTACGGTTCTCTAGTTCTCGTAGAATATTTTGCAATTTCATTAAAAATTAAAGTTGGTTTATGCGAATTTTCTTTTAGCTTTCTTATTTTATAATAAGTATATTATCAAAATAATTTAATTATATAACTATTAAAAGTTTTCTAAACAAGTCGCATAATTTAATTAATTTAAAAAATTTTTTTCTACATTATAAAATGTCGGCTTTTCCCACGAGCATATTTACACAAAATGCACGTCGGTTATTCAGTATTAAGTATAAGTTTTAGTATAAAAGCAAAAGTTTTTTTTAAGAAAGTAAGTTGTAGTGCTTTCACGTTGTAAGTGGAAATAGTACAACCAAACCAGCACTTTACAACCCCATTTCCCGCACTTAATTACTTTTCTGAATGCCGCCTTTTTATGACTGCTCGAAACACCTTTGTAATTTACTTTTAAACATGCTGAAGCAATTTAAAATTTAAAAGACCTTTTTTTCTAATTTAAACATCGTTCTCGCACGCCACAAATTACAAATCGCATTTTTGCATCCCGCGGCTGCTGCCGCGCCCTAATCCTTATTCAAACAATCCCTCCCGCTTTCAAACTCGAAAGAAAAAAAAAGATCGCGAAAATCATCCAGCCCACATCACAAAGCGTAAAAACCACGTAAAACCGTCACCCCTTAAAAAGCATAGCAGCCACCTCCGGGCCGTAAAATAAAAAAGTCGGGGCTGCCTCTCGGCGCGTTTATACGAGGTCGCAAAACTGCCAGACTCGGCGTGTGCATTATCGCATCCGGAAGAAAGAAAATTCCTGCGCCGAGGCTAAAAAATTATCGCCTCGCGCAAAAGTAGAAACAATGTCTACATTAGGTGCGTTCACCTCTGGGCGGCGCGCGCACGCGCGCCTCGAAAGTATATATGCAAATACAGGTGTCGCCGCTGCGCTGGACCGTTTAAGTTTGCCGTTGCTGTAGCTGATGGCTTCCGACGTTTTCCTACCTTCTCCTACCGTTCTCTGCTTTGCTTTCGCTCTTTCTCTCGCGCGCTGGTTTATGAGGACTGGAGCTAGCCGTGGCCGCTTTTGGGTAATGCGCGTGCGGCCGAGGTGTAAATGTAGGCTAGCGCGCGATGCTAAGTCATAAAAAAAAATTGGCACTGCTGACGGTTGGGATTGTTTCTTTTTGAGGGTATTGGTGTATTATGAATGAGGTTGTGTAAATATAGTTGTGTGCTTGAAGTAGATTATAATGTTACGTTTAATTAGAGGCGTATTTAAGATTAGTATAGTTCCGTTAAATAGTAAGTATAATGATTATTTTCACTTGAAAAAGCCGTTATAATCCTAGCGATTACAAACTCCGTAAAATGAAATCGTTAGTCAGTCCATTATTCTCAAACCGCCACTTATTAGGTCGCATTACCATGCGCAACCAAACATTAAAAAAAGAAAACCAACATAATCACACACTACATCCATCCCCAAAAAACTCCCGACAAACGATCATTAAACGCAAACCATAAACCCTCCCATCACTCATCCCAAAGGCAAAAATTTTCACAACCATCAGCCACGCATCCTCCCAGCTCTCTTCCCATTGTCACCTTAAACGCGCGCCGTCATCAAGCGACGCAGCATCTACCTCACTGGCCTCTCCCATTAACTTTATATATATTTACCCTCGCCAGCGCGCGCGCTCGTTTAGCCATTTTTCCGCCCGACGACGTACACAGCATCCGCGCGCGCTCGCCAGCAGCCTTAATGAGTCTCCTCCTCCTACTTTATTTCTCTCTCTCTCTCGCGGTGATCCCTCTCTTTCTCGCGTGCCGCGCACGCAGGAGACGCGAGAGCGCCGGAGAAATGCCTAGGCAAGATAAAGTGAGATTAATGCGGCAGCTTGCCGCGGCGCGCGGCCCTCCGACTGACGATAAAATAAGAGCGGCGATTAGTTGCGTTTTGATAGGCGAGCTTGGCCGAGATGCGAGCGCGAGAGTGTTTACGCGCCGATCGGATTTACTTCCGGCTGTGGAGTGGACGAGGATGAGTATGCGGATTTTTGAGGGTTGGCGTTTTTGGGGGGTGATTGAGGAGGGTGGGTTTTCGATTTTGTTTTGGGGGTTGTTGATGAATGGTGCCGAGTGAATGTGGGTATACGTGAGAATGGAGAGTGCGTGAGAATGCGTATGATTTTTTAAGATCCGATAACCTTGATATACTCTGCGATCGCTGGAGAAAGCATTTTCATTCAGTAGATGCATTCCGGGTCCGGTAAGACAACGAATACAAATATTTTGCGAATCTTTGTAGAATTCATCCTTACGCGTACATCGGTGCAATTAAACTAATGAAAATTTTGTTAATCTCGTTTTTGCTGTCTTTTAAATGCAATAAAATCGCACTAGCTATAAAACGACCAAGTAAATCGTAACAATTAATCACCTTACCTTGCTATTTCAACCATCTCCAATTAAACAACGCCACAGATAAACAAAACCCGCACCTTAATCCAACAACCACCTACATTAAAGCGCAAAAAGTCAATAAAAAGCCAAGCTGCCTCGGAGGCGTAGAGAGACGCAATAGGTTAAAGACAGCACGGGAATGTAGAATGCGAGCGTCACGACAAAACGTGCCGCCGTTAAACGGCGAAGCTCGCTAGGCGCACTCCTCGGCTCTTCTCGAACGGAAATTGAGTGGACCGCTTATCGTTCTGAGGAAATTGTAACATCAGGGCCTGTCTCAATAAGAAGAAATTCCGCGGATCGTTTGTAAATGCCTCAATAATATCACGTATGCACGAGCAAGGTAACAGCAAAGTGTATATGTGTAAGCGGATATGAAAATGTTGAATTTTAAAATGTTGTAAAAAGTTATAATCAATTACAAGTTTCGAGAGGTTTTCTCGAATGTAACGAGAGCGAGCTGGCAATTTATCATTTATTGCTTTTCTCGGCGCGCCGGCGCTGTAATTGCGAATTATGTGCAATTCAGGCCCGCAGCTACCGAAAGGCTCAATTATCACGCCAGAGGTAGAAACTAGATGTTTAGAGAAGCGAGCGCGCAGGTGCTGTAGTAACGGATAGCTATATGATACGTTGAGCTGCTGTATAGCTATTTATTAATTGCGTCCAGTATTGATTTATGTAATTGTAGCGGGCTATTAATTTATGGATGCATTCATGAAAGGTGTTTTTATTTTCTAGCACTAACGTGTTATCAGGAAATTCAATAACTAGACTCGCGGCAGTGTTCGTGAAACAGGCTTTTATCTGCAAGCACGTGATACGGTTATACCTGCGTTGACATAGATTAATTATAGATCGTTGGTTTGTAATTTTCAGAGGTGTATTGTGAATTAGGGTAATTTTTTTTAAACTAAAATTAGTATAAATCTGTTTAAACAATTTTAATATTTTTATTCTAAAAATTGTTTGCTATTTTTTTTCTATATAGATAAAAATAAACTATGGGTGTGTTTAAGGATAACCCTTTTTTCATTGAAAATATATACCCTAAAAATGGATTTTTCATCAATTTTTAAAACTAGACAAGATATCTAGTTTTTTCTCCAACATCGTGAAAGATTTTTTATTGTAACTTCATGTTCAATACATTTTAGTATAAAATAATAATTGTCTGATTTTATAGTTCGTGGATAATGGAAAAATGTTTTTGTCAGAAACATTTAGATCATATCGTGAACGGTTTAAAAATCAAAACAATTAAATACATTATATATTTATTATTTTTATATTTTAAATATGTATAATAGGATTAGTTGGATAAATATGCAGTTATTAATTATTTATAATGTAAATTATAGCATCATAATAAATAATTATTAGTGAAATCATAAAACGTCTAAACATTAATATATCTATTATTACTTTGGTAAAGTAATTTACAAAAGATAAGTAGTCCAACCACTAAGCAAATTGATTCAAATCAATTTATGTATTTGTAATAAGTATAAACCTCAAATATATTAATTTTCTTAGATAAAGCTCAATGCCATTCAAAATAGTATTAATAGTATTTATAATGAAGCAAGATTAATGAGCTTTCGAATAGAAAGACACTGTCATTTCACGTACCATTTTACTCATATAGTATTGTCGTAATTGATTTACTTTTCACAGACAAAAAGTTAACCAAGAATCAAACACCAAGCTACCTTCAAAAAATTAAACCCAACTCACAATCCAATCTTCACCATCCAAACTCCCCAGCATCCCTCAAAACCTCCCCAACGTAAGCCCAACGATCCAAAACCACCCATGCACATACTCACACTCCAAAAAACCAGACTAAACCCCACCGATCCCGCGTAACAAGGAAGGAAGAAGCATCAGCAGCAGCGGCATCATCAGAACGAGCGCGCAGCGAGAAAGAGAGGAGGCCGGCTGCTCTCGGTGTGTGCGTGCTCGGCGAGCTCTACACCTACAAAGAGGGGGATCGAGAAGGGACCTATATAACTGTATACCTCTGCTCTCTCAGTGTGTCTGGGTCAGGGGGCGGTCCGCGCGCCGCTCCGAGAGCCGGTGTCAGAGCGAGCGCGCGCGCGCGCGCGATCTTGGCTATATACACAGACGCGTGGCGGCAGGTGCGCTCCTGGTGTATATACATCCCATTCGGAGAGCCGCCGTATGTACATGTGTGTACGCGCGTGTTGAGAGAGAGTGCGGAGGAGAGATAGAGGAAAGAGGGAGAGATAAGCCTGGGAGTCGCTGAAAGAGAGAGAGCAGGCGGCGCGGGCTCATTCGATCGCGACCGGCTGCCGATCGAGAAGGCACACACAGACAGGCCGCTCACTCGCTCGGTTGACAGCTCCGCAGCTCGCTAAGCTAGAGGTATATGCAGGCCTGATAAATAGATTCGCGAGTTGGTACTTTGCGTTTCTGAGTGCGCGAGCGCCGATTTTTCGAGCGCGAGAGAGAGAGAGAGAGTAGAGGACCGCGATGGCAGCTGAGCGGAGGTAGAGGAGATAGATTGGCGAGTGAAGTAGAGAGAGAAGAGTGAGGAGAGAGAGAGAGAGAGAGAGTGCCAAGTGCCCTGTGTGAGATCGGTGGGACGGAGAGAGATAAGGAGCCTGGCTGGACCCGAGCGCACACGTGCTCGCATAGCGGACGGTTGGAGGGAAGATAAGAGAGACGGCAGGTATGGATATTTGTTTGGATATGATTTTGTTGTGGTTTGTGGGGTTGGGGTTGGGGTTGGTGGGTGTAGAGGGACTTGGGTGGGATTATTTTAGGGATTTTTGCGTTGTTTTTTTAATGAGGTAATGGGGTTATTGGGGAATGTAAACAAACTTGCCGAGGCGATATGAAGGTGTTGTTGACATTATTTGATGTTGAATGTGAAAGGGATGATAATAAAGTTTTTGTGCTATTTTTGACATGCGTTAAGAACAAAATTAGATAAAATAATAGTCGGCTGTTAACAAGGAGCGAATTCAATTTATAAAAGTAATTTTGATGTAATGATATGGCACAATTGAGCAACAGTATTTGCAATGCTTAATTAGAAAGAGGCAAATTGCCAATATAATAGATAATAATGGTTTTTTTAATTCTGAGAGTCATAAATATTTTGGTCCAGAAATTATTATCTTTTGTAGTGTAGTCAATATTAATTTCGATACATACTGAAAATATAACAGTTATTTATTCATACTGACCTTAATTTATTTCTATCGTTTTTAGTAAGTTTTTGTTGGTAATAAACGATTGTACCACAAAAAGTAGACAAATATAACCAATAAAAGCTGAATTGACCTAATAAGAAACAGGTTTGGGTTCCTCTCCAATTTAGAAACTGTCATTTGTAAACTTTATAAATATAACTACTATAATATGCTTTTAAAAAATTAGTAAATGTTATATAAAAATAAAGTACGTAAAGTCATTTAGAAGATTTTAAATATATTTAATTGTTTGTTGTATAAATTAAAAAAAAAATTGAATATATCGCTCTCTGTGTAAATTAAATTTTTATTTGTCTATGTCTATTTTAAATACTGTTTTTCAATAGACACTTTTGAATAAATACTTTAACCGTGTCAATTAATAATATAATCTACTGAAATAATATTCATTTTGTTTAAATTAGCATTGCTTTTGGGACTAAACGCTTGGTCGTACCGTATAACGACTGCGACTACTTAATGCGCATAACATTATCCATCGTAACCGTAATTACTTAATAGCCTTTCAGGCTCGGCCTAGGAAATCATTAAGCTAAAATTATCGCGTTATTCTTACAAATAATTTCCAGTTTAAAGAAGCGTTGAATAAACAATCAAACCTTTCTTTTATGAAAGGGATTCCACGCGGTTAACAGATTTATCTTACGGAGCCGGGGCTCATAAATTATGGGATTACGAATGAAAAGTAGCGATTTTGCATAGGGACGAACTTTTTCTCATGAAATATATAACCATCCTTCACCGAGGCTTTGATTTATTATTTCGAGTGCGTCAAGTCTATACGAAATCGATTTCTAATCTCGGTCATTAATCAGAACTTCGAAAAGCCATTTGGAGGTACCGTTAAAAATCTGTCCGATTCGGCGGCTGCTCCTAATTTGGCACACTTTTTACAAACTCAAGCGATCCCCTTTACGCTCGATTATCAGCATGGCTTCATGACACCGTAATAATAATTTATGATCGAATCATTGCTACCGATTAATTTCGTTTGCTCTTGAATTCCCGACGGATAAAAAGAACAGTAAATAAATACCACGCGTACGCACTCACGAGTTTCATCAATCACGCAATCACAATAATTGAAACGAAATCAAACGAAAATTTCCAACCGCCAACAAAAACCAAAATCAATAAAACAAAAAGCTCAAAAGCGAACTTCCAATCTCCTCCCTCAAGCCAGCCCGCACTCAGCAACCAACCCACCAGCTATCCGCGCAGCAAAAAGCACAGAGCTCGCGCAAAAAGGCGCAAGTAGCCGAGCATAAACATTCGCCAAACACGGCGCTTCGCGCTCGCTCGCGCTCAGAGTTCAACTCAATGAAAACAGCGGCTGCAGTCGTCTGCGCGCGCGTCGACTTTTTTTCCCCCCTGCGCGCGCGCTCGCTCTTCCAGCTAACGCGATCGTGCAAAAGCGCCTCGAAGAATCAATCGCCTTCTTGCTTTACGCTTGGTATATACGCACGTGGCTTGGCCGGTTGGTCCGGTCCTGCAGAGGGACGTGGGTAAGCCGTGTCTGTGTCGTAAATTGTTGGTTGGGAGGTAGTAACGAGGATGTTGGCTTCGAGGTTGATTTGTAAGTGGGGAGGTGGATGGGTTAGAGGATAATTTTGTGAGGTTGATAGAGGTTTTTTTAGTGGGGGGTTTGTTTACTTTGTGGGTATAAAGTTTTGATGGGAATCAAAGAGCTTTTTCTTCAAATATCCATTTCGAGATTTCAAATAGATAGGTTTTGAGTTGAATTGATTGGTTTTCGTAATAGGATGCACCGCTTTGAGCTTCAACGACAAAATTGAAGACAAGGTACTCAATGCAACATGGGTATACAATGGACTTCGATGAAGCAAAGCTTCAAATGAGCTTTGATTTATCCGATTTAGCATTCGATTATAGGAACTGAATCGTTTAATGGAAAGCTTCTTTGCATAAGCTTAATGAGGACGATTGTTAAATAGAGCTTTCATTGCTTATTCAGATGGCAAATGAATTCATTTATCAGCAAGTTCTTATGGAATTAGTTGAGCTAGCAACTTTATAGAATTTATTGGAATAAAGCGTTGCCTTTATTAATTATAAACGAGAATTTCATATTAACTAATACGTAATTTGTCTCAAATTTGTAAGTTATTTAATAGGTACATGGCGACGGAAACACGTGTTTATTAAAGTTAGTTTCGTAAATTCAAACGAGGTTAGTACTTGTGTATATTGATTTATTCGTATAGAGTACGTATGTTTACTACGTAAACGTTTGTGGCACACAGTCTTTACAATTTACTTTCACAAAAAATGTTTGAAATGTAGTTATATCGTTATTCAAAACACATCAAAATAAATTTGATTTTTTAATAAAACAGATTTAAAAAGAAAATAGTATACGTTAGACGCTGAAACTATTAAACATGCATATAAGTAGATAATTACCGAGTACAGTGCGGCAATGTTTTGCTAAAATTATGCATATTTAACTTCACGACTTTAAATATATTAACCGCTTGACTTACCAAATTACAGTAGTTCCTTTTCCTATTCAAGCATCATGTTTCTACATATTGAATGAAAGCATAGTATTTCAGCCAGAACCAGAAGTATTACAAAGCAATTATAAAACCTCTCGAGCGGCTTCGTATACTTTGCATGTTAACAGCTCCGAGTTGACACTCTTTACCCGATCACAGACACACTCAACTTACTGCAGTCGTAACCCGAAACAAATAGCAAAATTTCCACATCGTTCAATCAATTAACCCAACGAGAGAGAAAAAAAAGCAAACAATGACACTAAAATTTCGTGTAAATCATAAAACAAGCCAAGTTCCATTGAACCCAAGTCCCACTTTCCCGAGAACCGGTTTAACTTAAAATCCACCTATCAATTTTTTGCCCGTAGATATTGATCATACAAGCGTCTTCGGGGCCGTATCGTAAATATTGACTCGCGGCTGGGGAAAAAAGGAATTTATAGCGCAAAAAGCTGCGTTTCGTCGAGCGCCGCGCTTTTGCTTTATACACCTTTTCAGACTATCAAATTTATAGCTCAATCAAGAGCCATGCCACTTTACAACTGTCCCCGACACGCGCGCGCGCGCTCCATTTCCCCTATTTGCAACGCAGGAATCAATCGCACAGGCATTCGCTCGAACAAAAAAAGGACGCGGCTCTTACGGTAAAAGATAAGCATCTTACATAAGTACCGAAAAGCCGGAGAAGCCTCGGAGGAGTCGACGCTTATCGGCGCGCATCGCGACAGTGCGCCGCGATACAGCGCTATTAAAAGAAAGTGCCTCAAAGACCTCTACCTAACCGAGGACCTGCTATCGTCCGATCCCGCAGTAACATCCGCACAGCGCTCAATCGAACGATCGCAAATAGATTTGAAAAGGCTCGACGGTATATATAC
>JAPYZA010005319.1:7065-27174 GCA_030522685.1 Eupelmus azureus
TATTCCCAACAAATAAGTTTCAGATTGTCAACCAGGAGCAAGTATTTACTTGAAAGGTTTACATACAACTGACTTGGGCTTTTTAGTTCTCGACTCTTTTTGCCTATAAGGAAAGTTTGCTTAGCCCCTTTTAATTTACCCTGGACCTTCAGCTAGTAGCGTATTTATCGTATTTATAAAGCTGGCCGTCATGTGTTGTTTTATGAATCAAGAAATTTTCCTAATGTAAACGTTTTGACAGCTGCAGCCTCCAAAATATTATCTTCAAAACTGGTTTAAGAGACTGGTTTGTTATTAATTAGTTACAAGTACAAAAAAAGGTAACTTTAGTACGCTTTTTGGAAAAGACTATTGTTTACTCTGCGAATTTGTTATTTATAATTTTGTTACTTTTCTGAACAAGTTATGCAAAATATGATTTTGTTTACTGATTCACGAAAGTAAGTAGCCTATCACAGCATTGTTCGTAAAGTGCTCAAAATTGTTAGTTTACGCACGTAAATCGTACGTACCGAATTATGCACACGCAGTTTAAAAAAGTATTTCAATTTGCATAAAAAACTTTTTTGCTTTAAATATATAGCGAAATAAATGTATAATAGTAAAAATAAATTCCAAGCAGTAATTACAGTAGTAAAAATTCAGTAATTACATAAAAGAATATTTACCGTTTGTAAATAAAACCTATCCATAATACTTACATTACAGCACTTATCATTAATTCGATAGCCAGAATCTACTGTCAACAACAAAGGCAAGTGTTTAAAATATCAAATTAACTCTCTCATCAGTATACACACCACTATTCCAAATAAACTCATTAAAATTTATACTTATATACACAATTGATTCCGCTCACGTACTTGCCACACTCTGGCATAACCACCCACACAGCCACCCAAATCTCCCAACCATCACCCAAACTCTCGCAAAAAAAAACCGCACCACTCTCCCCGCGAACCTCCAAAACTCCCCAAAAAAAAAAAAAATCGTCTGCTCTCTCGATTCTGCGCGTCGTCCGCTATACAACAACCACCACGCTCCGACTCTCGTCCCCTCGCCACTCTCGCAGTGCACGCGTATAAGTGAGCGTGCGCTACGGTCACTCTCCTCCCAACACAATCTCACGCACTATCCCATCAGAGATCAGCTGCGCCATGTCGTCGTCGTCCATCTGGCGTATCTGGCTCTCGGCCTCCCGGGCCAGCGGCTCCAGTCTCTCACGGCTCGGCGACACGCGAGGCATGCGGCACCGGGTCCTGGACGAGCAGCAGTGCGACGACCCGGACGACCGGCGCGGCACCAGCTACCACGCTGAGCATGTGCTCAGGGAGCGAGGGCCGCCCGCTGCCCACTTGGCGCTGGCCATAGCCGAGAAGACGCGCAGGGCCGAGCGCTTCTGCAGCTTCGAGCTCTTTCCGACTAAGGCCGAGGGGGCTTACGAGAGGTGGGTATGTGTGGGTGCTCGGAGCGTGTAACAGCTGATTGTGAGGAGTTGGTTGTGGTTGTGAGGTTTGGAGAATCGCGGGGGGTTTTGGAGTGGCGGTGTGTGGGGTGATGCTTTGCTAGGTGGGTTTATTGATGTTTATATGGCATTTTAGCGTATGGCTGAAGTTCTTTTATGCAGCTTGGAATGTACATATATGGGGTGAAGCCGGAGAAATTGAGGTTGAGGTAGGTCTGGGAGTATAGCGTTTTTTTCGCAGGGGCGAAAGCGAGCAAATGTTTTTAAAAAAGTGCGTTCGATGGTTATACTGTAGATGTGTGAGAAACGATTGTTAGTTTTTGTTTTAAGCGCGCGCGTTGGGAAACTGATAAGAACGATGTATTATGACATGTCGCCGTGGAATAAACTGAAGGAAACGATTGTCTATCACAGTGATGTTACGTGAGCAATATTTTTTTATCTTCGTTTCGCAATATTGAATTAAAATGATTTAATATTTTTGTATTTGATTTCGATTTTTTAAGGTATTGATGGAAAGTTTTTAATTGATAGTTACTTTCATCTTACGTTTTAATGCAAATTAACAAATTGATATACAAAACGATACGTATATATAGAAAATGCTTCCGTGAAAAATTAAAAATCGTAAACAACCCGATAAAATCGCGCAAAAACCACTTGTCTCGTGCATAAGTTTTAAGGAAAAAAGAATACATTTTCGTTTATTTTAATAAAATTTACGTATATTATGACATTGATGCGAAAAAATTTGCTTCAGAATTAACAGGAAAAAAAAATGACGAAAACAAATTCTTAAAATTATTTTCTGTTTATTAATAGACTACTTATCTACTATTTTATGATTATTAATAGAATACGTTATGGAACCAAAAAACGTAATTTGAATTAAGTCAATTATAGTCTCTCATTATTCATGTGCTATGACCTTCAATGACTGAAATAAATTTTAAGTATTTAGCAAATAATACAGACTTTTATGCTACTTCCATTATTATAACTAAAAGATTTTACCTGTGGTTCATCAACATGAACTGAATAAACGATTATAATAATCTAATTCGATAAAAAGAACAAGCCTTATTTTTGTAAATTAAAATTTAATTTTGCTATTAATTGTTGAAAATAATAAATATAATTACAAAAAATATTTTAAAACACAAATTATTTTCATTACGCGATTTAAAAAATTTTAATTTTTGTCATTCAGATTACTAACTAAATTAAAATTTTCTAATACGCATTTGCCCCCGATAAAATTGTAGCACGAGAGTGAAATATTACTTTGATTATTCAAATTCACTGAGAGAAGTGTACCGATAAAAAATACTGTACATTTTATTAGTAATATACAAAGCACAATTAAATTTTAAGAATATAAAAAAATTATTGAATCACCTTTTTGGTTTTATAAATAACAAAATCCCATGATTCTATTGTACCTATACTGAGCAATAAAAATATATTGTGATATAAGCAAATCTAGGGCAATACTTGCTGTCTATAATAATACGTCCTATCTGTATGAAATTTCAAATTAATATTCCTAAGCGTCTAATTATAAAAACGGCATTTTAACGACATTTTCAAATTGTCACAAACATCTAACAATTATGTCGATGTTTATGCATCCACTTTGATACATCAACCCGGGCGTTAAACTATATACACACTTTAACATACAGCCTTTCACAATTCATATATACAAAAACTATCATACCCCACAGGTTCTTCAAAGAAACGCGCTGCTGCAATCCGCTATTCTACGCACTCACCTGGCACGAGGAGGCGCCTAACGAGCTGGAGCAGTTCCCGTCGCTGGTTACCGCCGAGCTCTTTCCCAGCAATACACTGCTACATCTGACTGGCCGGGGCCTCAAACGCTCCGATGTTGAGCGTATTCTCAACCGGGCACTGGAACTCGGCATCGTTAATGTCTTTGCGCTGCAAGGAGGTGAGGAAATTTTTTCATTATTTTTTTTTTTATTTTAGAGTTTGAAAGTTATTGTTTGAAAGTTAAAGGTTGTTGAGAATTTTCTTTGCGACGTTTGATGAGGGGGTTGATTGAGTAAATAAGATGTGTGCTTGTCGCGCTGTTAAGCGAACGTGTTTTTCAATTTTTGCGTAAATCACAAGCTTAGAACATTCAAAATTTATGAGAAAAAATTATTTTTAGCGGAAAGAATTAGAAAAAATAGTATTCGCAACATGTAGGTACTCTAAGCAACTCTACCCGTGCGTAAAACACCTATTTAACGCACTAGATGTATGTACTCTTTTGTTATACGTGAAAATAAATCTTAAGCATTTTACAAACTATTAAATTCAGGGATAAAAAATTAATGTTAGGAAAACATTATGTCCTTCTAACGAAAGCTATTATTAAATTAATGTAAACTAGTTTATAGTTGAGTTTTCTATACACCTAAATAATTGCATGATGCAAGTATAATAAATTAAATTGAATGACAACATTAATGTGCTGCCGTATACAGTTACTTTTAAAATTTAATAAACTACATCACTTTTAATATTTCTCTTCCTTTTTTATATTAGATGTCGATATAGATTCCGACGATTTTGCACACGCATCGGACCTCGTCACATTCATCAGAGATCGCTATGGCCAGCAATTTTGCATTTGCGTCGCCGGCTATCCCGAAATGCATCCACAATCGCCCTCTAAGGAAGTCGACTTGTTCTACCTAAAAACCAAGGTTCGAAACCTAATCCATAAACTGTATAAATCAAAGCGAGGCTAAAAATATTATTTTAACAAAGGAATTTTCGTCTCACAGGTGGACGCAGGAGCGGAGTTTATCATAACCCAATTCTTCTTCGAATCTCAACTGTACATCAACTTTGTAAACGACTGTCGGAAATTCGGAATAAACGTGCCTATAATACCCGGAATATTTCCCTTCACGAATGCGAAGCTGTTACACAAGATGACGAAAATTTGCCGTACTAACATACCGCCCTGGATCGAAGAGACGTTCCAGCAAATCGGGGATAATAACGACGAGGCTGTTAAAAAATTTGGTATCGAGCTGAGTGTGAAGATCATAAAAGAGATCCTAGACAGCGGTCTGTCTTATGGGTACCACTTGTATACTTTGAATAAGTGCGTATTTTTCGTATTGAAGTAATTTTTTAGGAGAACGATATTATACTGATTTTGGAATTTTCTTTTATTTTTCCAGGGCCTTTTCAGCTGTAGAGGTTTATAATCAGCTTGATGCAAACAAGGAAGTTCACAAGAAGGTGTCCGAAAGTAGTTGAAGACTAGCTAGCTTTTATTTTTATTAGAGACTGTATTTATTATACTTATTTTTTATACGAAACTGTCGCATATTTGAGGATAAACTCAATTTTATAATCAAATTTCCTTGTACATACATATACATACACCCGACTTTCTAATTACAAAATAATAAAATATTGCAAAAGTTTATAACATACAATTTTGTATTCGATTCGTTTAATTTTAAAACTATTCGACATTTATTAAAAGTCAAAAAATAAGTCTAATGTAAAATTTTTATATTTAATAATAAAAACAATATGCAAAATCACTGTTTACTTTGAATCCCACCACTTTTCTAAATAAATTCATACATTATTCACTAGAGACTGTCATTCATAAAAACGCGCGATTAAAATTAATAACATTGCCAGCTGACGATGTTTACAAGAAATTCCATTGACTAAAGTAGTAGACGTTCGCGCGCATTCTTGTCTATCCAACGTGTTTCAGCGCCTTTTTCAAAACGGCGCACGCGCCCTGCGTCCGAGTCGTTTCGATCGCCGATCGATTAATCGAAAGCGACTTTACATTGAAAAATTCAAATTGAAGCTTAGAGAAATTTCGAGCTGAACGACTATATTTTCCTTTCTATACAATTAAAAAATTGTCTAAAACGTCATGTTTGTATTTTTTATAATGGAGTGTACAGTTACTCAAAAAGGCCGTTATCGAAACAGAGGCAAGTTGTTATATCACATTTTTCTTAACCAAAAAAAACATTTGCTAAAAACAAATGATAATCAGCAATAAACATTGTTAAACTTCCCCAACCACCGCTCAAACCATCTAACCTCAAAACAAAGTAAATCCCCAACAAAAAGCCCAAAATCCATCAACCCACACTTCCAAAGCACAATAAAAACTCACTCTTTTCCAGGGAACGCAACCGCCACAGCAGAATCCAACTCTCCCGCGCTTCTGCTTCGATATACCCCGCAACTATCGAGACCCGCACACAGGCAACATGGCGTTGGCGGCGCGGCGGCACTAGTGTACCACCAGTCCGCGTCCGAACCCAGCTCAGCGAGTTCCGCATCGAGACAGATACCGCATCGGCGATCCAGAGCACGCGTGATATTATCAACTACACACACACAGACAGCGAAAACGTCGTCATCAAGCACGAGGTGCGAGGCGTTCGCACCAGGAGTCGATCGTTAAGAAGGCTAAAACAAACGACTGACAGCAGCGTCGTTAGGCTGGTCGTCTCGGCATCGCCGAGGGTTAGAGATCCTATAGCGTCCTCGCCGCCAAGATGTCAAAGGCGGACGAGAACGCGAGCGACGCCGGGGAGAACTCGAACGACTCCTCGGCGGAGACGTCCTCGTCGCGCGGCGGCGGCGACTTCGAGACGAAGCTGGAGACGGACCGCAGCAAGCGCTTCGAGTTCTTGCTCAAGCAGACCGAGATTTTCTCGCACTTCATGACTAATAGCGGTAAGGATAAGAGCCCGTTGAAGATAAAGCCCGGCAGGCCGAGGAAGACGCCTGGGGACAAGGACAAGTTGCAGCAGTCCGGGGCTGCAGCTGCAGCGGCAGCGCAGAAGGATGCCGATGCTGCAGCTAAGGAGGCTAAGGAGGCTAAGGATGCAGCGGATCATAGGCACAGTAAGACGGAGCAGGAGGAGGATGAGGAGCTGCTGGCTGCAGATTCCACGGTGGTGGCGCCTGTTACAAGGTTCGAGGCCTCGCCGCCTTATATTAAGTCTGGAGAACTTAGAGATTACCAGGTGCGAGGTCTCAACTGGATGATTTCGCTGTACGAGAATGGGATCAACGGTATACTGGCCGATGAGATGGGTCTAGGTGAGCGAGCTTTACAAGTGGTTTTGTTAATAGGGGTATTCGATGTTTGTGCGAGGTTGATTAGATTCGTAGTAGCTAGAATGTTTAGCTTATTGTTCTGATATTTATTGGTCGTTTTCAAATCTTTAATATAAATTTTGTTTTTGTTTTGTTATTGTTAAACAAAGTAAATCAAATACAAAAAGAAGAATAACATATTTTTTAATAAAATGTGAAATTAATTAAAACTCTTTTTATTGAAATAATTTTTACTTAAATAGATTAGCTAACAGTTGAATAGATGCTATCAATTAATAAAATACAATAATAATATTTTTAATAATTTAATAATTAAGATCTGTAAATGCTTTATTCTCACTAATGAAAATCTCTTTTAAATTACAGGTAAAACTTTGCAAACAATTTCATTGCTGGGTTACATGAAGCACTTCAGAAACATCTCTGGACCTCATATCGTCGTAGTTCCAAAAACTACTCTAGCTAATTGGATGAATGAATTCAAAAAATGGTGTCCTTCTTTAAGGACTGTTTTCTTAATCGGTGACTCAGATACCAGAAATGCCTTTATCAGAGACGTCATGTTACCAGGTGAATGGGATGTTTGTGTAACATCTTATGAAATGGTTCTAAGAGAAAAGTGGGTCTTTAAAAAATTCAACTGGCGCTACATGGTAGTAGACGAAGCTCACAGATTGAAGAATGAAAAATCTAAATTGTCTGAAATTTTAAGAGAATGTAAAACAGCCAACAGACTTCTGTTGACTGGTACACCCTTACAAAATAACTTGCATGAGTTGTGGTCACTCCTCAATTTCTTGCTGCCTGATGTGTTTAACAGTTCCGAAGACTTTGATTCATGGTTCAATACAAACAGTTTCTTAGGAGATAATACACTTATTGAAAGATTACATGCTGTACTTCGACCATTCTTGCTACGTAGGTTGAAATCAGAAGTAGAAAAGGGATTAAAGCCGAAGAAAGAAATTAAAGTTTACATAGGTGAGTAAATATTACTGTTACAATTAAACCTTTTAATAATCAATTAGAAAAAAATTTTAATTTACTACCGAATTATAACATTTCTTGGTTATCTTAAAAATTATCAAAAATTAATTTTTACTTAACACATTTTTCAGGTCTAAGTAAAATGCAGCGCGAGTGGTACACGAAAGTACTGATGAAGGACATCGATATCGTGAACGGCGCTGGCAAAATCGAGAAGATGCGTCTGCAGAACATTCTTATGCAGCTGCGCAAGTGCTGTAACCATCCTTATTTGTTCGATGGTGCAGAACCTGGTCCTCCATACACAACCGACGAGCATCTCGTGTACAACTGTGGCAAATTGGTCATCCTTGACAAGCTGCTACCCAAGCTTCAGCAGCAACAATCGCGTGTACTCATTTTCAGTCAGATGACGCGCATGTTGGACATTCTTGAGGACTACTGTCACTGGCGTTGCTACCAATATTGCAGACTTGACGGTAACACGGCTCATGAAGATCGTCAGAGGCAGATAAACGAGTACAATGCGCCTGGCAGTGAGAAGTTCCTCTTCATGTTATCGACACGTGCCGGTGGTCTCGGTATTAACTTAGCCACGGCCGACGTCGTTATTATCTATGATTCCGATTGGAATCCACAAATGGACTTGCAGGCTATGGATCGTGCTCATCGTATCGGCCAGCAAAAACAAGTACGTGTATTCCGGTTCATCACCGAGAACACAGTCGAGGAGAAGATTGTTGAGCGTGCCGAAATTAAGTTGCGCTTAGACAAGCTGGTCATCCAGCAGGGTAGACTGATTGACGCCAAACAGAACGCTCTTAACAAAGATGAGATGTTGAACATCATTCGTCACGGTGCCAACGAGGTCTTCGCCTCCAAAGACAGCGCCATCACCGATGAAGATATTGACACAATTCTACAGAAGGGTGAGGAGAAGACTGAAGAGATGAAGCAGAAACTCGAAAGCCTTGGCGAGTCCTCTCTGCGCAACTTTACCGTCGATGCACCCACAGACTCCGTCTATCAGTTCGAGGGCCAAGATTATAGAGAGAAACAGAAAATCCTGGGGATCGGGCACTGGATTGAGCCGCCGAAGCGTGAACGTAAGGCAAATTACGCCGTGGATGCGTATTTCCGTGAGGCTCTGCGAGTATCCGAGCCCAAAGCGCCGAAGGCTCCGCGACCTCCCAAGCAACCAATTGTTCAGGACTTTCAGTTTTTCCCACCGCGTCTCTTTGAGCTACTCGACCAGGAAATATATTACTTCAGACAAACCGTAGGTTATAAAGTTCCGAAGAATCCCGAATTAGGTAAGAACTTTTCTTCAATTATTCTTGTTGCCAAGAAATTATATACTAAAACTTTTTTTTAATAAGAAGTAATTTGCTAATAAATTTAAAATTTTGATTAATTATTTGCATTAGGCTCGGATGCGGCGAGAATACAGAAAGAAGAGCAACGCAAAATTGATGACGCTCAACCGCTAACTGACGCAGAGGTATCCGAAAAAGAAAAGCTGCTAACTCAAGGCTTCACGAATTGGACCAAGCGAGACTTTAATCAATTTATCAAAGCCAATGAGAAATACGGCAGAGACGATATTGAAAACATTGCTAAGGAGGTAGAAGGTAAAACGCCCGAAGAGGTCATGGAATACTCAGCAGTATTTTGGGAACGCTGTCACGAACTTCAGGACATCGATCGTGTCATGGCACAAATCGAACGAGGTGAAGCTAAGATTCAGCGACGGGCTGGTATTAAGAAGGCTTTGGATGCAAAGATGGCCAGGTATCGGGCACCTTTCCACCAGTTGAGAATAGCTTATGGTACAAATAAAGGCAAAAATTACACAGAAGAGGAAGATAGATTCCTCGTTTGCATGCTGCATAAATTAGGTAAGGAAATTACTTTTTCACGTGATTAATTAGCATTATATTTATAATTGTGTTCATAAGTACTTAATACGCGTTAAAAAATAAAGAAAGATAAAAACAGAAGTAAAAAAAAAAGAAAATTTGATAAAGATTTCAAAAATATTAACCTATGTAAAAGTTAAAACTATTAATTAAAATCGTGAATTTTCGAATAATAAAACTTTTTTGTGACTGCTTAGGATTTGATAAGGAGAACGTGTACGAGGAACTGAGGGCGATGGTACGATCGGCACCGCAGTTCCGCTTCGACTGGTTTGTAAAGTCACGTACGGCTTTAGAACTTCAGCGTAGATGTAACACGTTAATCACGTTGATAGAAAGAGAGAATCAGGAGTTGGAGGAGCGGGAGAGACAGGAAAGAAGAAAGAAAGGAGGCGGTGGCAACGCGGGCACGAAACCCGCTTCGAAGCGTAAAGTTGAAAATCTACCTGCCCCTCAGCCAAGAAAGAAAAAGAAGTAGACAGTGGGCAGCGACTGATATTTTTTTTTCGAGTATTATTATTTTATTTTATTATATCAACGGGTTTATGCAAGCCTTTTCCAATTTTGTACAAAAATTAAAAGGTATAGCACATTGTGAAAACCAGTGTAAAATCTACAAGATAAACAATTATAAACGAACAATTACGAATACATCAGTAATGTTTGAAAACGATGGAACTTATTGCATGCTTAACTAAATAAATAGAAATTGTCAAATTAAATTATATCATATATTTTCTGAAATCATATTAAACAATGCGATGTTTAATTAAACTTAATTTTTATTTTAATTTGTAGTCTATTTGCACTGAAAAAAATTTATCTTTTTAAATGGTTAACTTAACTTATTTGATTTTCATCCTTAATAGTCCTTAAAAAAATCCTTGAATTTAAAGATTTGTAAGTAGCGCCCTAAGAATCAAACTCAAATTTATTAAACCAATATTTCATAATTGACGAAAACGAAACCTTGATTCAAACAATATGGACTTACTTAAGTTCAAACTTATTTAAATAACGGAATTAAAATATGTTATTGAAAATGTAATCTACCAATGGTTTTAATATACGATGTTCATGTAACAGGTCTGTTCTTTTCAATTATTGACGAACCTTGGTTATTAACAGAAAATAAAGTTTCATGTTTATGAAAATTTGTATTACTGCATATAAATCCCACTTATTTCAACAGTCTAGTCGTATTCGACTCGGGAGATGGTTAAAGGTACATTCAAATTAATACATTTATATACAAGGATTCTTTAAACAATAATATTAATAATAATTATAAAGAATCTAATGCCAATACAGTCATTAAATAATAAAATTTTAGAAACGAAATTATTCATTAAAATACACGTTAATTGGCTAATATTCTTTTTGGCACTTGATTTATGTGGTCCAGCTTTATAAGTATGGCTTCCAAGACTGGCACATTTAAAAAATAACTTATTTTTAAATTACAACTTCAAAGTATATGATTAATCACGTAATTAAATTCTTGATAATATCACGTGACTAATCACGTAGTTAATCAGATGATAAATCACGTGATTTTTTTAACCGGGATACGCCATCCCATAAGAAGCCATGTTAAAAAATTTGTACATTAAGTCCTAATATTTTGAAATTTTCCACGGTAACCGGTATAAATAAAAATATCAATATATTCAGCACATTTTAATTAATCAATATCGCTTTAGCTGATTCCATAAAATTTCATCCAAGAACTACCTTAAAAAGCCCCGGTGTCTTCGTTGTAGCCGATTAGGTACCATAATACCTCTTTAAGCAGACGGTTGATTAACACCGTCTGTTTGAATATCCGCTTTCGGCGTCGGCGTTTTAAGGTCGTTATACATTTTCCTGTAAAAAGATCCAAGAGGGTTGCCACTGAAACTTACCTTTGGCAATTTTTCCGCGCACTTTACCTTTTCAGCTAAAGCTACATATGCTATCTTATATGAATTTTCTACAAGCTTTAAGAACGTTGATCCTAAGGTCCACAAGTCAATAGCGATCTTGTGAATTTGCCATCTCTTCACCGAGGGATGTTAAGTATTGTATTTTGTATATATTTCAGTTTAAAGCTTTGACAATTAATTTTTATTTAAAAAAAAAGCTACAGGGCTTAATTAATCAGATTTGAAAATAGTATAGTTATGTGTAAATAATACAGTCACAATGGACATAAGTAATATGCTTAAACTCAAAATAAAGTCAAAAACATTAATTTTAAAATAGTAAACATCAATATTAAATATCAGATCAATGTTTTTTTTACTCTATGTTTCATTATCATCAAAAGTATTTAAGTTAGGAAAGATAGATTTAAAGAAATATTGTGTGATTTTCATTGCGTCAGGATATCGAATTCTCAGGAGACCTGTGTTTCATAGACTCTTCAGTACAGTATTTCCACAATATGTTATCAAGATCCTGATTTGATGAGAACCACATAATATTTCTTAAATTAAATTTGAAGCTGTAATGATGTTTAAATTAAAACCGTTGTAGTTAATAAAAATTTTTAATGAAATACCTCTGATACATATACTATTAGAAAAGAAACATCAGTAAGGATTCGTTGAATAAAATTAATTTTTTTTTAATACACATAATATAACTATAATTATCACTGACGTTGTATTATTGATATATATATAAAAATAAAGTTTAAAATAAAACAAAATAAGAGTCGCATAATTGAAAAGTTATTTTCATTCACACTTTCCTTAGAAAACCAAAAAACATTCTTACAAACTTAGACGTAAATGATTTTACTCTTATATTAATTGAATCGCAATGCATTATTCTTTTTTAGTGCACTGGCGAGTAATTAATCATAGACTCTTTTCTGACATGTTTATGTTTCTTTTACATTCAAACAATTATATTTGCTTTCGCCTTAATTTATACGACGATTGTACAGGGTAATGCGCTTATGAGAATGTGAACACTTCTAATTATCTATTTACTTATACGCGTTGAGAGATAAGTTTTTTTTTTTAATTTTATGAAAAGCAAATGTAAAAATCTAAGCGTACGTTTGCAATAAATCTAATTAAAACTAACGATTGTGAGAAATCGGAATACTTCTAAAATGTATTCCTCAACTAATTCACAAAATTTTAAATGCAACAGGCTCACAGAGCGACGCGAATCACTTTTTGTTAAATGTAAAATCTGTAATGTATTATAAAAGATGTTGGAATTTATTTTTCACATCTTCATTAAATCAAGATCATAAACTACCTGAAACTTTGTATCATACCACAATCCATTTATTAATTTATCTTAGTAACTTAGGAAGTAAAGTTTGCACTCTTATTCATCAAACAATTCAAAAATAATAACTGGGTCCATACAGAAAATCCTCGTTTTGATTGACAAATACAATTTTTCTATGCTTGTAGATATCGATGCTGTAATGCAATAGAAAATTCTTAGAAAAAAAAATGGAATTTCCTCGCACTTTTCTTGCCATGCACACATGCACGTATTTATACCGTAGACAATATCATTTGAAGTTTGAATTATGGTAGTTGCAACAACTTTTTTTATTCGCATAAAATTTATTATATTTCTTTTCATCGGCCACAGGATGGCGAGGCCGATCGTATATGGCCAAACGATGCACAAGAGATTGAACTTCGCCTAACTAATGGGCTTACAGACAATCTACTCTGTCAAAGAAATCACGCAACTGCCATGTTCATTTATTGTTGATGCTTACAGTCTAAGAATAGTTAATTGATTGGATGACGAAAACTACTATAGATCCAATCGTCAGTCAGCGGTAGACAAAGACAATTTCTTAAATTGATACTGCTAACAAATTTTTTGCTAATAACTAGTCTTAAGACAATTATAATTTGTTCCATACTTTACAGTGCTTCTGTAAATTATTTAAATATATTTAATACCATTTCCCAAACTTTGTTAGAAGTAATTAGAACGCGTTATGTTACTTACTAATTAAAAAAAACATTTATCATAAATGATTGACACAAATTCTGTGATGCTTAATATTGCTCTAATTCACGTCCAATAATTCTAAATGGTTCAAGAACTTATTTTACTAAAAACAAACAAGTGCCAAGTAAAAAACACTTTATTTCAAGTAAAATCATGCTATTGAAAAATGCATTGCCTACCGCTAAAAACGGTGGTGTTAGAGAAATACAGGAAGTGAAAAAACGACTCGTCGCATTGTTCCATAATGGTATATATAATTCACATGGTTTTTAAAAAATTTTTTCCATCTCTACGCTTAAAAGTCTGCAATATAATTGATAAAGATATATCAATAGTAATACTGGTAAATTATATGGCTTTGCAAAACGCATCTGTCACCGGGCGTTTATATTGTTGTCGCAAAAAGGTACAATATTATCGTTTATTACAATGAGTTCGCGAGCGGGACGCACTGTGTCGACGGCTTTTATTTCAAAAGCGATATTTTTTCTATTTTTTTTTAAATTTTATTTCGAAACGCCGAAAGATCGATTGGGCCCTGCCGACTACGCATGTATGTTATATATATATATCGACGCGAACAGTGTGGCTTTTTATTTTGTTCTACGTATAAAAAATTGTTACATATATGGTAAAGTGAAGTACATCGAGTCGGTGCAATCATATTGTGAAAAGGAAGGGGTACAGCACGATATTCCGTTTTGTTTTCTTAAAGAGGCTCTAAAGCTATATCGCTTGGACGAATCACGCTTCTACATGCAATCGATTTTATTATTCGTAGTGATTGTATATCGATATTAACGATCATTATGGTGATCGGTACGATTAATTATTGTTTATCATACATACATGTGTGAGAAAATGTTTATGAAAAAATGTCAAGTATAGTGAAAAATACAAATTAATAGTTACATTCATATAAAATTACTTAATAATACGTTAGGAATATAAGATTTAATATAACTATAATTTGTGTTTGCTTTGTTTCACAACTTCCGAGCTGTTTTATAAAGATTTTACTATAAAATTTTCTAAGATATCTTTTTGCATATTCAATTGTGATGCCTGAAAATTTTATGAAACATCGATTCTTGAAATCGAAGTGACAATATTTATCGTTATAAAGATCAGTCGGATTAATTAATATGATGGATTCAAAATAGCATGTTGATGTGTGTATACATTGAGTGCTTTAGAACCCCCTTAAAAGTCCTTTTGCCGCTAAATGGCTAAATTCTGCTTACGTAACTAAAATTCTTTTTTTCTTTTTTTCGTAGTCTGTTTGATTAAGTTGCAAAACGGATCACAATCTCGTCTGCCAGCAGCGAAGTTTCTAGATTTAAAGCGTGTACGGCCTCAACGATCAAAAGGCTTACCCATTTTTATTACATTTTTTTTTATTTTCTTTTTTTCATTGCTTATGTATAAACAAAAATAGAAAAAAAATTGTCTTGCTCTGCGTTAAAAACTAAATCTGACTTTGCGCCTAACCACTTGGAGGAAAGCGCAGCGCTTAATATTATACTTTTTTTTTTATCAACTTAAAAGTTACTTGACCGAGATTGCAGTATATGTATAGCCAACCGTCATGTAAAATTGATGATTTTAAGCATCCTAAAGTCTTTTTTTTATGCAAATATCTCAGTTGGATGTAGAATTCGGTCGGTGGATTGACTCGTCGAGCATAAAAAGCGATTTCTTTTCTCTTGCAGTTCGATCCCTCATAATTCGAATCATTCATAAATTACTTTCATCAAAATCGCGCTTTAAATATTTAAATGTAAAAAAAAATAATAAAATTTTCAAAGATTACATCAATCGCTCACAAGAACGCGGTAATTTTTTAAATTAATTATTGGCAATACATGACATACATGTATCAATAATTTTAAAAATAATAAAAAATATGTTTCAAGAAATTAAAATGTCACGAATGACTTTATCACACAAGTTATCGATTTCCAAAAGATCGCACTGCAACGCTTACAAAGAATTATTCATCGTTTTGAGTATGTACGTCTTATCGTCACCCACCCTTTTTACTTCCACTTATAACATATCCACCCCTAACCGGAAATTCATTTTTTTCTATCTTACGTCTTATCGTCAAACCGCGCGCACGTATCTCTTACCAAACTTTCACATACGTAGTTGCTACTTCGATGCGAAGCGTCTTTATCATTCACTACAAACTCGTTTTCTTCATTTTTTTTGTCGCCTTATATGTACAATAGCGCATATTCGAGCTCCGAATACTCACGACACGGACATACCCAATTCGGGTAAAACACATTTTTTTTAAATCTTTTAGAATGACTGAACACGAGCGTTTTCTTGTCTTTTCATCGATGCTGCATTGGAGAGTGCGTTTCTCTTTATGCAGCAAAACAAAAGCTACAGCGATTTTTATCACACTTCCGTCTTTCTCTTTTAAGTGAAGTTGAAATACGAAAGTTTTTATTGTTTAACAACAGAGTTGTAAATCAAAATTTGTTGACAAAATTTTTCGATCAATTTTCAATCTACTTTTTTTATCAAGTTCATCGACTTTATTTTCTTTTCTATTTATCTCTTCGAATAAATAAAGTTTTTATGATAAAATAATAATTTTCTACATGAAAAATAACGTGGTATACACCAAAAATATAAGTACGTTAAAATCAATACTTAACTAATATAAGATATTTTGTAAATATCTTTAATCGAATAATAGTTATAAAAATAATATAAAAACCTTAACAACTAAAAGCGATTATAATTTCAATTTACAGATCTGTTATTAAAGCAATGGGCAAGGCTCCAACAAACATGAAAAATAAATACACTGTCCACGAAGCGTATCATATCAGTCTTAATAAATCAAAATAAAGTAAACCCGAGCTTTTGTTGTGAAAAATCGATGAAAGAAAATTAAAAAGTAAAAAAAAAAAACGCAAGTGCGCAGTCAACCTTATGGCCGTCATGGCCATTGTACGCTCGAGCGAAAGGATAAATTGCTACGTCCTCGTTGTATTTACACTAACAGATCTCCGGACGTCAAAGTTAACATCGGAGGGACTTTCCTTTGATTTTACGCATACCGTCATAAACTTATCATTAAATATCATAAAGTAAAAGTAAAGTCTATCTTAAGTGAAATAAATACTTTGTAACAGAATGTACAAATTCATAGACTGTAAAAAAAAAGATAGCAATGGGAAATAAAGTTATTATTTTTGAGTTTCTTTAATCTCCAAGACTATTAAGAAGTAATCTTAAAATAATACAACTTTAGATTCACCAAGTATAAACTTAGAAGTAATATGACTTGACTTCAGAAAATTGAAGGATTGATAACTAAGTTTGCTTTGGTGTCTGTAAAATGCCAATGTTCTAAAAAAAAAAACATTTTTTCTAAATAATTCAAACACATAGTGTTGAAATGATATAAAGTCTTTACAAGAACTCAAAAATAATAATTTATGTCATACATTTATGACATGGCTTATTAAAAGAAAATAAAAAAAAAAACAATTTGTAAAGCATAACCATATTCAAATGAAATATGAGTTCTAAAGTAAAAATTAAAGCATCTACAGCTACTAAAGTAATAAAGCTCTATTCCTTATATAAAGGGAAGAATTCTCGAATTCTATTTTAAAAGCTAAGTAACAAAGAACAACTTTTAACAAGTTAAATAAAAATCCATATATAACAAATATATCTGTTTACATATGTTATTCAATTTTTCGTAAACTTTGGAAGAACAAAATTTTGATGAAAACTGAGAAAAATTTCTTTATAAACTGGTATTGTTAATAAATTATTATTGCAGCACTGTAGTTTGACTTTTATTAAATTACCGCTTCTAAAAAATCTTAATAATAAAGTATGTACTTTCAACATACTTTACAACATTTAAAAATGAAAAGTCATGAAAAATGCATTCTCAATAACATTCATATAATTAAACTTCAAAGGCAAATGTTTGAAGCTAACAACAGTGCTGCATTTCAAATCGAGAAAATTGCAATTAAAATAGTAGTGCAAAATCTTCGAGAATTCTTATATCTCAGTCGTCAATAAGCGTACAAAAAAGGGAACATAAGACAGTAAAAATAAATGAAAATAAAGAAGTAAAAAAAGAGCTACGATAGAAGGAAAAGTGGCTAAGGAATCGCGAGGTCCTCGCCGGGGTTGACCTTGACGTCCACAGGCCTCGTTTCACGCTCGGTCACGCAGCGGCAGCGGAGTGAACAATCGCGACTCGCAGTTCTCGCGAACAGGCGACAACGACGAGCAGCGAGCAAACAGAAGAAGATGCCTCCAGGGGGGTGGATCGGGGGGTGGAGGCGGGCTGACTGGTTACGGGCGGCAGTGGCCCCGGGGCTTGCGGCCTGCCTCGTTGCCGTCCTCGTCTTCGCCGCGCTTTACCTCTGTGAATCGCTCACCCTTTACTGACACTATTTTGTTGTCCAAATAGCGCACCAGCTTCTTCGGTTCGGTTTTCGGAGCGACGGGCCGATGTTCGCGCGAGTCGTCGTCGCGATCAACGTAGCTGTAGCGATTTATTATGCGGGCCTTCAATTCCTCATCATTTACGCGTGCCTTGTTGCGGCCGTTCGGCTGTTGGGAAAAAAAAACAAGGAAGTCAGGTACGCGTTACTTAACTTTATGACTTTGTGTATCGGTGAACCGTGACATTTGAATGCGGATACTGCGTAAACTACGTATTGAGTACATTATTATGTAAGAATGTGAAAAAATATACTCACTCTACTAAATATTGAAAAATCAAGTTAAATATTAGTAAAGTATATATTTAGTAGTGAAAAGGATGATAAGAAAAAATATTTGATCTTATTTTTATTTGTTTATTTTAATATTAAAATTATAAATTAATTTAATACCAAAGGCATTCTTTCTTGAAAATGTAGTTTTATTTAATAGTTATTAATTATTTATTCATGATAATAGCTTCAAATTGGAATTATCAATCATTGTACTGTTCATTGTTAATTATACAAATTGATTATATTGAAAGAGTTATAATTATTTTTATATACTACAATTTTAAAGTAACACTAATAATAACTAATATAATGTTTAATAACTTGGTTAAGATAAAAAACTTTAATACTCACTGTGAGGAAAGTAAGATTGCTAACAATACTTTGTCCTGCTTCTTGTCTATGAAGGGCAAGCTGAGCAGCTTGTGTAATATCACCTCCAGCTACAGCCAAGCAATGACGTGCCTCTGCAGGACTTGCTCCAGGAAACATTTCTTGTAAAAGTGCTACCTGGTCCCAGGAAGACTCCTATTTAAAAAAAAATGATGATTAGATACCACTTCAATGTAACATTTTTATTAATTATCTTTTATTTATCAAACAATTATTTTTATGAACAATATATTAATAGTATTTGTATTCAACACAATTGCTGAGCTCAGAATAAAGTTAGAATCTACAAATGATCTAATAGTACTTACTTCAGCAAAATATTCTCCACTAGAATCGCTACCAGCATCGCTTGTTTCTGACAAATGATGGACTCTGGCAGTTCTCTGAGGTTCAGGTGGAAGCAGTGCTGCTAAGCTAATGCAGCTCAGAGGATCGTGTGGCTCTGAACTTCCATTGCTCTCTTTGTTGTCTTCACGGAGCTGGCTTTCGATATCAAATAACCATTTAGATACTGCCTCCTTTTCAATAGTCGAGAATTCAGGAAGACAGGCAGATACCATTTCGCTAACTCCATCAACATCCAACTCGTCTTCCAAAGCACTTTCTTCAACCATGCTCACCACATACCCAAGAACAATGTCATCTATCAAACTGAAATAAAATATTTTTATAAGATATTATCATAACTGATAGGTTAATATTAGTCTAAATATTTTTAAAATTCTTATACCACTTTTACATTGTAAGAAAACTTGTATGCTAATCTATTTTCAGTTTATTATCATTACACAAAATTAGTTCTCAAAATTTGGCAAGTATAAATACATGATATAATCAAGTTAATTATAACTCAAATGTTATTTCAAAATCTTTTTACTAATTTTTGTATGTAATATATATAATTTATTACACTCATTTTTTATTGTACCTTTGAAATTATTATCCTTATAAAATTTATATAATATTCTTAAAATTTTAATAAAAATGATTATTTACTTTAGAGTTAAAATAAAAATTTTTCTACAAACTTTCACTTTGTGCATTTCTTTATAACAGAATAGTTTTAAATGCAAAGCATAAAATAAATAAATACAAACTATTTTATAAACCTGACATCATGCAAACTGATTGCTTACTTTAGTTGGGCTGTTGGCACTTGCTTCCTGACAAAGCTGAACAGTGACTTCTTCACCAGCTCCTCCTTCTCACTCATAGTACGGTTCATCCTAAATGCAGAAAAATAACCAGTTTAAAAAACCTGAGACTACCGCCTCTTATCACAACTAAGTCAAGGGCTCATAAGCGATAATCCTTGATTTATTCATTCCCATCGGCTGTTTATTTTCTGCAGAAAAGCATTGTCTACACCGCTCAGACCACAAATAGCCTGATTGATTTTCAATAAAGCCAGAGTGCTAAAGTCTCCTACCTCCCAACTATCCCCCTACAAACTAAAAAAAAAAGAAAA
>JAPYZA010005320.1:0-18919 GCA_030522685.1 Eupelmus azureus
TTACATTACTCACGTGTAAAGCTCTATCAGATTTAAATCAAGAACGTAAATTGTTTCTATTTTGTTATTATTTCCTGATGTATGTTAGCGAAAAATTTCATCATCTTTTTGAATACTCTTTGTAAGTATCGAACTTGAACCATATATGTAAAATTATTATACTAAAAGGCACGAACATTGTTTACCAAAATAACATTCATTCATCATATTCAATAGTAACTATAAATTCGGGCATACATTTCGTAATTGAAATTATATAAATTTAAAAGAATCAAATGTCCAATCACATCCATTATATATTTTAATGAATAGTGCATTCTCGGTGTATACATTTAATGTTCATTGTTTCGATCCTCGCATCGCTATTAAGCACACGAATTAATCGGGCAGAAATCAAAATATCTGCAATCGTTCACGATACGGGACTCAATTGATATCGCGACAAAAAGTACGAACGGATCGTCATTAATGTTGCGAGTTATCGCTAAAATATTGTAAAAACGCGATTATATCGTGTTCTCGGATCAACTATAGGGGTTCACAAGCATTAGGTATGATTTGATTAATCTCAATCCACAATGAGTATGCATGAATTACAGTTTCATTACTACGCGGGCTTAGTTAAATCATGTCGTAAATTCTTCTAATTAAAAATTAATAATATTCATTGAGAGAAATATAATGGGTAAAATTACCAAAAAAAAACTTAAGATTACATGCTCTTTTTTGAAAAAGATCTTCAATGAATAAAATATAACTTATTATTATTATAGGTTTCAATAAACGTAAAATGTTAACTTTAGATTCCAATAATATCAATAAATACTCAGAATTCCTTGGAATAGATCACGGTAATTTTATTAGAATTTGTAATTATGTGTCAAAGCTATTAGTAAAGTCAGTGTTCTTTACTACACACACATAATTTATACACTTTTTAAATACAAATCTGAGAACAGCTGATAAATCATTTCATTCCTATTACTAAGACAAAATTTCAAATTACAGACAAACCCACGTAGACCCATTCCCCTATTCGCTCTGAAATTGTGCTCTGAAAAAATCTGAGATTTCGAGCCAAGAATTCATCCATCAAACGCTGCAGTTTCGCACGAAGGCAAGCGAGAGAGCGAGAAAGATGTTTATCGATGAGCTGTGGTGGCTGGAGGACGGGTGGTCCCGTTCGCTTAAAGAGCAACTCCGTGAGAAGGAGCGAGGAGAGGAGGGGGGGGGGGTAGTTCAATTGAATCGGTTAATGCGCGCACAGGATGATTTAAGGTTGTCATGAATGATCGGTTGGATACAAAATCAATGAGGATCGCGATTTAATTAATCATCGCCGAAATCGGATGCCTTAAATTATAACCGCAAGTTGAAAAACAGCTTTTCTTTTTAAGCGGCGTATACTCACGTTGTGCAAAAATTATAAATTGTGAGACGAGGCATTAATTAATAATTGTCACGCGACTCGACCGCCAAAGCTATAAATTTTCTCCCATTATCAACTGATAGAGTTATCACACCAAGCCTTTAAATACCACTCTATTCATTCATCACTAAACAAACTCCACCAAACTATCATCAGTTTGCATATCAGTCCCCACATAAGACGGACAAAAGCCGGTCCTCTTACCCACAGAACAAAGCAAACAGGCAAAAAGTTAGCCTCGAACTGCAGAACGAGCCAGACTGACTGCCTGGCCAAGGCTGAAGATTTGCATCAGCACTCGAGAAGTGAGCCGAGTGTATAGGTGTGACGATCAGAGAGCGATGTGTCTCCGAGTCTTTGACCGCGCTTACCAATCTGATGCAGGCCAAGTTAAATTTATGGCGCGAGCCCCGACTTCTCATTTCGGTGCTTGTTCCCCCGACGATCTCGGCGGCGGTCCTGGAAGCGAAAGGGAGCCTTTGATATTTAAAGCGCGCGATTTATCTTGCCCGGCTTTTTTAATAGACTTGGGCCGCGCCTTGTCAATGCGTTGATCGGAGTGACGATTTTTTGTTGCGATTGGCAAGGGATTCGATGTGATTTAGTGGACAAAAAGTGAAAGTTTAATATATTATCTAAATGTTTTTAACAATTTTTTTAAAAGTGATATTAATAAACTGCATGATCTTTCAAACTCACACGTTGTACAGGAGATATTTCATTCTGACGCAACGCTCCAAAACTCTAACACGATAAACGCCTCGACTTCAAACTACCCCCGTGCTCCGTAAACATAGACGCATCGCATCTTCAAACTTTACGGTGCGCTAGAGCATCTTCAAAAACCATCCGCGCGTATCTCAACGAGCGGACTTATGCGAAAACGCCGCAATATCGGTTATCGGTCATGAGGCTGGTAAATTTACACGAGTCAAAATCATTAAGGGGCTCGAACAATTTGGAAACTACCTTGCTCGCGGAATGCGCGCCTTCTTCAAGGGTTTGAAGTTTTTTGCTAATTAGCCGTGCGAACCTAAACTCCAAGACTCCGTGCTACGCTCTCGTTAATTACATAATTAGATGAGACTTTCGAGTGCTCTAATAAATTGCCTGGGGGTCTCTGCCCCCTGATTATACCCAGCCTCTCGAGACTTTTCGCGCGCCAAGGAAAATACTCGCCGAGCATTGTGCGTGAAACGTCCGAACTTTCAGAACCTCTTTCTTTTTGTTGTTTTTTTTTTAATCCAGCGCGCTCGGCTTTTTATCGAATCGAGAGGGGGCGCTCGAATTTTCCGAGAGAAGGGGTTTAAAGATAAATAAGACGGCGCTGGTAATTAAGGGGTAGTCAGTTAAGAGGACTGTTTGTGTGCGCTGGCAGCGGGAAAAATTGTAAAGACGAAGAAGGGAAGTGAAACGCGGCGCGTGAGAATCGGGTATAATCAGGGGTGAATGAAAGACTGGAAATTTTTGATGGAGAAGGTAGAGGTACCTTCGATGGTATGGTAGAATGGGGGGAGGGGGCAGACGAGTGCTTAAGAAACTTGTTAAAAATCGTTGCTACTCTTTTTTAAAACATAATACGATATGAATTACTCGCGGCTTATAGTGAGCCTGTAAAACATCTCTTTACAAATTACTTAAAAATAAAAGAAATATCAAAATAAAGCAAAATGGACCCCAAAAACCACTCCCAAATTTCAGTCCATTAATAACAAGCGAGCGGCCAAAATCCGAGCACGTAACGCAGTACGCGAGTCCGAAAAAAGAAACACAGCGGAGCGAAAATTAGCATCGTCGTCCGGCAGATTAAACTCTGCCCCCCTCTAAAAAAAAAGGCAAAAAAACAAAAAACACAAAACGCAGGCGGCAGAGAATAAACCGAGTTTCCAGTTGCCTCGGAAAAGAGCGCGACACTCGACACTCGTCGGCCGTATGTATTTTTTGTCCGGCGCTGCGCGCGCAGATACACATGCACACAGGGGGCGGCAGCTATCGGATTTTACGGGAAAACAAATGAGCCGCGCGCCGGTAATCGTAGCGTATGTGCGCGCTCCCTCGCTCTTTTTTTTAAAAAAAAACCTCTTTCTCCCGGCGCGAGTCGATTTATTTTACAGTGTTCCTATGTTCGATTTATCGGTATGCCTCCGGGACGGACACGAGAGAGCTTTTGTTTCTGCAGCGCGCGTGGGAAGCGTGAGCAGCGGCGTACGTTACCCCTGTAATTGGCTGTTGCGGCTCTCTCTCTCTCTCTCTCTCTCGCTCGGGTTCGCTCTCTTTCTCTCGCGAGGTTCTCGGCCGTCTCCATTTATCATTATCACTCGCGTTTTTTTCGAGAACACGAGATGGCGCGCTTTATGCACGGATGGCTTTTTAGAACTGCGAGCGATCTCGGTTTGAAGGTGGATTTGCTGTTGGAAATCTCTCATTTGTGGTGGAATTTGAATTATTTATCTATATGGAGTGGTTGGTTGAGGATATCGTAAAATGTTTTGGAATATAATTCATAATAGACAATTGTTAATTGTCATGAGTTAAATATGTTTATATTATTTGAATAAAGAAGGAACTGGTTTCCTAAAATAACATTGTGTGCATTTTACCCAAAAAAAGTACATTAATTTAAAAGTTTTAATTAAAGAAATTACAATTTGTGTTATCAATCTGTGTATAAGGGACACAACCTCAAATGTGGTTGATGTATAGCTGTTCGTATTATTATTAGATCTATAATTTCGTATAGTCAAAAGGATACGTATCGTTAATGTAACCTAAAAAATAAAGCCAAACAGTATCGTTGCCAAAATTACATTTCATTCTTACAATTACGTATTATCTTCAGTAAAATTAATTCAAAACAATATTCCTCACCGATGATGATTAATACAAAAATAAAACTACTCATAAAATCTTCAACCAACCCCGAACAAACCCATCCCCCCACGCCAATGTCACTCCACGCTCTCAAAACTCTGCAAACGCGCCGCACTCCCAATTAATCACACCAACCTTGCTCGCGCATCGCGCGCCCAGAATTCCAGATGGATGACGAAAAACACTTTCGTCGAAAAAGAACCAGCTCTCTCTCTCTCTCTCTTTCTCTCTCCCTCTCTCTCATCGCATCAGGTACACGTATATATGCACGCGCGCATTACAGATTAAACGAGGCCTCTCCTCCTATATATTTTCCCATCATTATACACGTCCATGCCGGAAGCGATATTTCGCCGGAGCCGCCGGCCGAGTGATAAATTGCGCGAGCAGAGCTAGAGCTGCATTCGAGGAAGGCGCGCTTTATAATGATTCACCGGCTCTCTCTCTCTCTCTCGCTCTCCCTCAAGGTCTCCCCGGAAAAATTCGGATGCACAATGTGTGCGAAGGCCGCCGCGTGTGTATCTTTTGCCGCTCGGGCATTAATCATTCGATTGTTTTTTAATTTGGCCGGGAGGGTGGGAGGAGAGAGGTGGTTTTTTGTCGGGAGTTGCGTTAAAAATGAATGGGTTCTCGATGGGTCGGGGCTTGGGTTATGAGCGGAATTTTGGACGTTTTTGAGAAGCGATTATGAAGCGGGTGGATAATGGCTTTGTGATTGTTCTTTTCATCTGGCGCCGACGAGCCTTCGTAATCGCTTTATTGTACTCAGTTATGATGTTTGCGGGGCGTATTTGTATATGTGAGGTGAGATGGATTATTGAAACAAGAAGTTGGTGAATGGTTGAATCGATATTTCGAGTGACGTAATTTGGAGATTGAAGTAGATTAATGATAAAAGTTTATTAAAATACGGTATTTTAAATATTCGTGTAGTGCGAAAAAGGAGCTTTCACGTATTAAAATACCGAATCATCGTAAAAATCTGGTGATATAACTCATTTATTTAACATGCTCTATATAGCTAAAATAAAATAAATTTTTTTTTTTAATTTTTATAAAGCGATAACGTTATAGGATTTTAAAATCTGCCAGAGGTTGTCATGATAATAATGTTAAGCGATCCCTTTCAGTATAATGAGGTCTGAGTTAAGTAGGTTTAGTAGATCGCTGCAACTCTTCAATTTTTATAATGGTTATCCTTTTATAAAAAATAATACGAAAGTAAGACTACATCACGATAAAACTCCTTTAATATATTTTAAAAAGCATAAAAATTCTCAGTCATCAATAAAAATACAAACAATAAATAATACAGCAACCTACATCTATAATAAAACAATCAATTATCCCAACCCCCACTACAAAAGCACAACCACCTACGATCAAAAAACCCGTGCCCCACTCCAACCCGCCCCTAAACGCTCCTTCCCTCGGCTCCTGCAATTGTCGAGAAAGGGAATATAAATTGATTTCTCGCTTCTGGCGGAGAGAGAGCGAGAGAGACAGAGAGAGCGTTCGAGAGGCGCAGAGCAGAGGATCGAGTGGAGTGCGCGGGGGACTGTGAAATCCAGTATTCAAATTAGGGTTAGAGACGTACGTGCGTACGTGGACGTCTCCCTCTCTCGCTCTCTGTGTCCCTGATGACGAGCGGGCCGCGCGCTGCTCCGAATCAGAGAGGAGAGGACGAGGCTCCCTGGACTTTGGCCGGTTAACGTGATTACACGCACAATGCGCGCTCTGGTCCACCCCCCGCGCTTTTGCACCCCCCCCCCCCCCCGTCCGGGAGGGTTGGCGACCCTTTGGCTCGATCGAGCTGCTGCGTGCTAGTGTGGCTGCAGGTGATAGTGTATAGGTGCGCGTCTAGACGGAGAGCTGGTGTGTGTGAAGGGGCTTTTGCTTGCTGGGATGTTGAGGTGATTTTTTAGTCGAGGTTATTAATGTTGATAGGCGAGATTGTGAGGATGATCTTTATTCTTTTTCTGATCGTTGAACAATTATTGTTTTTTTTATTTCGATGGGTTTATGAACAGTGTTAAATGTTTTTGTGTTATGTTAAAGGTATATGTATTGGAAGAAAATTTTTGGACACTTATGTAGTGAAGGAAAATAATATATGAATGAATATGGAACATAATATTTGTACAAATTTAATGTAATTTCTGCATTCCTATCATCTTTTAATAGAAAATTTAGCTTCCAGTACACGTACATTAAATTTGATGAATAATTTAGCAGTATATTTTAGTATACAGAATTGAAAATTTAAATTAATACACATTCTAGTAAACACATATAAGCAAAATTTTGCAATTCATTGTTATCAACAACAATAACTATTTTAAAACACAACATTACCGTGTGTACAAGCAAACATTCCCAATAATTCCACACAACTTCCAGCCAACAAAAGCACAGATCATCTCGCCACTTCGATCTTCCATTCAACCCAGAAACAGTTGTGTCTAAAAAACCATCTAAAATCAGAAAGCGAAAATCCCAAAACGCACGAAACGTGCGCCCAGGCAACAAAGCCTTTAATTTCCGCTTTCTCTTTCTCCATCATCGTGCACAGCACTCGAACTCTCCCTGCAGTCCGGCCTGCACGTATATACAGTCTGGACATCGTCCTTCTCCAGCCTCTCGAGGGACAGATGGACGAGAGAGAGAGAGAGAGGATTGGCAAAAGCCGACACCTCGACATAGGGTACACCGTCTGTCTCTCGATACAGTTCACACCCGCATAAGGCCGGTTCAGCCTGCACGTACGCGAATCCGAGCCGAATCGAATTGGATTTTTGGAAGAGAATGGCTGGTTTTGAGGGCGGCTGGTGTTCTTGGATTCTGTGGGTGGCGATGGTGCTGAAGCGTTTTCGTGGATTTGGGTAGATGTGGGTGTGATTCAAGTGATTAGGTATGCATGTGTGCGGGGATATGTTTAAGGTTGAAATTTAGTGGTTACTTTTATAATTTCTAGTTGTATAGTTCTGATGCATCTTTTGAAAAGTTGCTAAAACCTGACATAATTCGCCCAAAAAAGTCAGTCCACTTAAGCGTCTCTGTAACTGTAAGCTTTACCACAGCCTGCCTGGCATTACCCGTCAGCTTCATGACAAAACCATTGTCATCAATTTCCCCATACCTTCCATTAGCTCAAAACAGTACTATTTCCTTCATCCCACGGTGAGTCAATTAATGCGAAAATAATAACTTGCCAAGGTTAGCTGGGAGGGCCGGCAAAAGGATAATCCGCAATCCTCTGTCTGCTCGCGGACCCGGTAATAATAGCCGGCTTTCAAATTTCAAATGTATCACGTATTGTTTTCGTTTCTTTTCGATAGACTCGCAACGCCAGAGCCATCGAGAATCCATCTATTCTGAAGGAGGCTCACGTCACTGAGTCTTAGGATCGAGCGAAAAAAAGGAGCGCGTTAAAACACAATCGCCGGCGAATGATTAATGGATAGAAAATTCGTATGTTTCTGCAGTCGAGTGGCCTTCGCGAGTTATATATGATTTTTCGGTCTGGGAATGTCAAGAGGGCTGGGATTCTTTGATGACTGAGAATCTAGTGCAAAAAGTCGGACAAAGAGTGATTAAAAAGAAATTAAAAATTTTTTACGTAATTACTTAACGCACATCCTCGTAGACGCGAATCTTGCCGAAATATCAAATTCCACGTATATCCCACGTAAAAGTAGGTCCCCTAGTACCTCCCCTCACATACCGGAAACTTAAACATCACGGCACGATCGACACCACCACCGTGACGGCGACCTTTGCCATATCCGATCCGTCCGACCCGGCACCACCTGGTCAGCTTATCCGCGCCGAAACGAGCAATCGACAATCGCCAAACACGCATAAACGTCACCATCCACCAAAAGCCCGACAGGCGGCGCTGGATTTCCAGACGGCGCGAGCCTAAGCCAAGTCGCGACTGCGTAATTGCAGAGATAGACCGTCGAGAGAGAGGAGTTCGGGCTGGACTAACGATTTATTGCCTCGTAATCATCCGGCGAACCGTAGCCCAGCGCGACCGCCCATATTTTCTCTCTCTCTTGGAGGGAGGGCGGATGCATATACGCGTTCATTGTTGCGCCGGAGGGGGATGCACGTACGCGTGTTCGCGCTGCGTTTAGGATCGTTTCGGGGAAGGAAGAGTGACGAGCTGGCTCGGTTGGTTCGATAAATTTTACGAGGAATGTTTAGCTGCTGGGTTTGGATGCCTGGGCTGTGTTTAAGTATTAGATTCGCGGTGGACTAATGGTGTATAGAGCTTGTTTTGCCGCTGGTAGTCGTGCGTTAAAATTCACCGATATATTGAACGGCTGGGGTATTGATAATCGAAACGCTAAACGACAATCTATCTTCGGTATTTGGTTGTGCAGGCGTATAGGTGGGGGTTTATTGGTTATGAGCTGGAGAATGGAGAGACGTTTGATTTTCTGGGTCGTAAATGAAAAAGCTATATTTGAAGCGAGATTGGGTGTATTTAGCTTTTGTGACTTTTCGAGGTTTATTGACAAAGTTTTATAGACCTTAATAAATTTTGAATAAAACTTTCAAGTTATTTAATTTTACTAACATTATTTTTAATAAATTCGCAAAAATGATTTACCGATTGTTGACTAAGAGAGTGTCACACCTTCGGGTCTTAGATCTTAATGAAACTTTAAAATATGTTTTTAGGCACCAAAAAATATGCAATGCCACAGTCTTACGGTCTAACGCTTCTTAAATCTTAAGAAATATCTTAAATCAATTCCCAATAACTTTAATTAAAGTAGAGAAATTGAGCTTCAATTTGCCGTTTTCAGAATGAAGAATTAGTAATTAGAACCAAAGTTGTGCTTGTTTAAATGTGATTTTCGGTACACTTATATATTGCACAACTCAAGAATAACTTTTGTTATAATTACTAATTCTTCACTATGAAAACGGCAAATTGAAGCTCTTGTTCTCTACTTTTATTGCAGTTATTGGAAATTGATTAAAGACATTCCTACTTTAAATTAGTCACGTTTCAAGAAGCTCTTTTTTCACATTTTCTTTAAAACGTCTGTAACTTGAGTTTTCCAAAGCGTTAGTCCGTATGACATCGTACCCACAGATCTGAGACCCGTATAGGTGTGACACTCTCCTGGTAAGTTTAGATAAATAATATTCAATATGTAAAAAATTTTTTATTCATATAAGCACTAGTTATTTCATCCTGTTAAATTCTCCACAACACATTAAAATTTAAATCACCTTTAAACACAATCCTCACCTTATCGCAAAGCCGCATTACTTACTACCCTACAGAAAATCTCAGCCCCCAGTCCAATCTCAAAATCATCTCACCTCAGTTGCACAGCCCTAAGCTCACACGCGCGTCTCACTGTTTATTCGCTCGCCTGCGCTCGCGGCGTGATTGCCAAGCGTTTCTGACTTTTCGCCTCCTCGGAGACCCTCACACACACACACACACACACACACGCACAGAGTCAGTCAGACGGCGACAAGCTGACCGCGTCCTCCTCGGCCTTTGTCAGTCCGAGCTCGCTCCGAGCTATCCTCTCGAGCGGAAGATCGCTCCTGCAGGACTACTATGCGCGCGTATCATCCCCGTGACCCTCTCCTCTTGTTAGCAGGACCTTTGGCCTCTCCTCCTTGAGCTCCGTCCTGCCGCGCTCGCGCGGCTAATTTCCTTGCTCACTGCTGGGGACACCGGCTGTGTAATTAACGCCCTGCGTATGTGCCGAGGTGTGGAAATTGAACGTCACGGGGATTTTTGGTCAGGCGAGGGAGAGAAGACGAAAGCTGCCGCGCGAGAGCTCGGCAAATGGAGTTATCGCGCGCTAAAGTAATGTTAATTGAAGCGACGAGCGAGACTTTCCCTTTTTAATCTCGGGCTAGCTGAAATCCCGTCAGAAAGTTACATTACAGCCTCGTATCGGATTAATTAATTATCGCGCCTCGCGCGTACGTTTTGCACGGCTCCTCTTTATCGATGCGCATTTTATAAAAAGTATCTCTCCCACGGCGGAATACAGCGAGCTGTATACTGCGCGGAGCGCGCCGACTCTATCTCTTTCACTTTCGGAGTGGCTCGTAAGTCGAAACTTTAAATCCGGATTTGTAGCCGGTAATTACGGGGCGAGCTGGCCGATCTCGCTCGCTCCTTCGGAGCGGGCTTATTTTATATCTCTCCGCTGCGTCCCCGGCGTATTGCGCGCGTAAATAGAGAGAAAATGGGGAGAGCTGAATTCCAGGGTAGAAATGGTAGCTGAGCGAGAAGCTGAGACGTTTGACAAGTGGATTAAGCGTCGCTGAAAATTTTACGTATATCGTCGAATTAAAGCTGGGGAAGGCTGGGAAGGCGCTTTTCTTGAAATAAATATCACTTGCAGCTTGCAGATATCTTTTTTGAGATGAGAGAGTCACGGTTTTCGTAAATAGAATTCGCTAAGTTATTAACGAAGCGTCAGTTTAACGTTCGGGATTCCTTCTGAAATTCAAACTTATTATTTCATTTCATTTATACAGCTCAATCCGAAACGTTAAAAAATCAACCTCAAAACTTCCACCCAATTCCCTCCTCCAGAAAAAGCTCTCCCGTTTTCGGCGAAAAGCCACATGTTTGGCCCAGCCGGGGGGCACAGCCCCCTGGCAGCAGTGAGTAAATCTTCGGGCTGTAAACTCGCTCTCGACGCTCACCCTCTCGACTCTCTGCGAGCGTCAATTTAGCCGGCGTTAAACGCGAAATAACGTCGCCAGCCATAAATCCACCTTAATTTCGACCCCCGGGAAAAAGCAAGAGGTCGCGCGCGGAGAAAAGGGTGGGGGGTAGGAAGAAAATTTCGGGGAGTCCGTTCAATCAACGTTAACCGCGCGGCACTAAAGTCGCGCCTTTTGCTATGAGTCGCTCGATTATTAACGCAACGCCGCGCTTTTTTTGGTGTGTGTATGCTTGCGTGAAGGTTTTATAGTTGGAGGGAGTCGTAAAGGGAGGTTAGGGTATCGAGAAGGGCGCGAGACTGTGCGGATGTAGAGATAAATTTTGCGACGAGTGTAGGTTTCAACGGCGCGTGGTTATACGCTGGAATTAGTATAGGATTCGACTTTGTTTGTTCTTCGGAATTTAATAAGACTAGAGGATCCTTCTAATCACAGCCATTGACGTATACACCTTCGCAAACAAATCCAACGTAAATTAACGCTCGCGTATCAAACCAATCTAAGCCTAACGTCATAAAAGCTATGCACACATGTCTCGTAGAAACCTGACTTAGGCGCCAGACTTTATCTCTAAGAGAAGGGAGAAAAAGATGACACTCGGAATTAAGGCTCGGCCTGCATTGGCTCTCCCCTCTTAGGGATAGTCATATCGGAATCGGGGCAAATAGCTTCGATTACTTTGCGCGTGTTTGTTTCCATTAGGCGCCGTGCAATTTGGACTCGCCGGAGCTGGCTGTGTCCGGGCCTTAATTAAGGAGCCCACGCGCACTTTGTCTAGTTTCCGCCCCATTTACACGTTTACGTAGCGCGGGGCTATATCATCGATTGCGCAAGGAGCCGGCTGGGTTGGTGCTGTTGCTGGATGTTAAGCTGATTAAAATGGGTGTCTTTTGTTGCTAAAGTTGATGGTTTAAGTATGGACTTTATCGGTGTGGTTAACGAGTTTCTAGTTTATAAATAATTTATTTCGAGGCTTTGGAAAAAAGTAAGCTGCGTTCATGGGGCCCTTTTCAAGAAGTTTCAAATGGGTTTAAGAAAGACGAAATATCGTTTTAGTAGGAAGGAATACTCTGCCAATGCCTCATTAGATCGATAGATAGATAGATATTATAATTTATTTATTGCACAACAAAGTATAAATATCTTATTATTACAATAATCAGGTACTGCACTTCACTTACGAGACACCAAGCGCTCAATGTTTAATTGGTCTTCATAAGATCTATCTTCATATTCATTTATATTAATGTTTGATGGTATCATTAATGAGGAAAAACTAAATAATACGAATATGAATATTTTAAACGTATCATCAGTCAAAACAGAGGTTTTTAATTTGGAAATTATCAATTTTCAAATTATTACTCATTCATAAATTCAGAATTTAAATGTCATTGGTTATCACGAAATTCTTGTACGTTATTGAATTTTTATTTTTAATGAAGGTATACTTAAGTAGCTTAAAATAACTCTGCACCGACGATCAATCAAAAGAAAAACATTTTATCTAATATGTAAGTAGATTTATTATGTTTTAAAAGTGGATTAATTGTGACTTTTGAGTGAATATATCAGGAGTTATTTTTGCTGCTTCACTTTTAAAGTCTGAAAGTAATGTAATTGTACTAAAAATTAATTGACTTATGTAAAGGCTCCCAAATCGACATTTTCCATAAATGCTTTTACACTATTAAATTCTAATATATTTTTTTTTATTATTTTGTTTGAATGATGATTGATACAAAAACTTCTATTTATTTAAAATTTTAACGATATTAGTATATCGCGTGAGCTTTGGGATCTTGTACCAGTTTTCATGGTTAAATACTTCAAAATGCAGGGAATTAAACCAATGCGATTAAATTTAAGGCAGCCATTCAGCGATCCAAATTTTGGTAATAAAGCTTGGTCATCGATACTTTATAAGTAAATTGATTAAAAATTTAAATAATAGGATTTCTCTCTAAACTAACCTCATTAAACCTTTTAAAAATTCACAAAATATTACAGAAGCAAAAATGAATCAGTAAAAATCTACTTACTCAAACGAAATCATACATCCATAACTGAACTTTCACCTACCTGAAACAGAGAAAGAAAAATCGTTAAAAATTAAATCAATTAAAATTCACAACTTATCACCAGAAAACATTCCAAACTCTCATCTACTTTCCTTTCTCTTAATCCCAAAAATAAAAAAATTCCAACCCTCATCTCAACATCCATTAAAGACAAAGCCCCACCAAAATAGGTCAAACTCACAGCATCCGAAACCTGCGATAATTAGCCTCGCGCATTACGCGCGCATATAAATCAAGACAATGAACCCGCGCGCATACGCGTGGCAATCGATTCGGCTTTGCTTTCGCGCGCTCGTGTACACTTGGCTCTAACTCTGGCTCTGCGCGCACGCGGAACTGCACGCGCAGAGCCCGAGGCTGATGGCTGATCGATTGACGCGTTGGGGGACTACTGACAAGTGAGACTCGATGCTTCGATCTTCGATGGCCGGGAGGTAGGATTGAGCGTTTTGGATTCGATGCGATTCGGGAAATTGAAATCGAGGGCTCGAGAGCTGAGCGTGTGTTAATTTTATGCTTTGCGTAAAATTGGAGATGAAACTGTATATGGATGGAGTTGCGAATGGTGTTAGGTTTAGTTGAATTCATGGAATTTATTGAGCTGACGAGTGGAATATAATTAGAGAATCCTTGGAATTGCTGAATGTTCAAATCAAGTTGAATATAATGTTCATTTTGGGTCTAATCAAATCGATACTCTAAATTTATTTTAAAATAATTTTAAAGTGATAATATGCCTTGTCAGACTTTAACAAATTACCAGGAATAGTTCATAATGTTATCAAAGTCAATCATCCATCTGCAAACAAAGCTTAATTAACGTTTTGTTCCAGTACAATCAGCAAAACTTCATTTCGCGAAAAAGCGGCGAAATTAAGCGATAAATTCGCCTGGAAGACAGCTTGTCGTAAAGCATTTCGAGCAAAGCACGTCAGCCCCTTGACTATACTACCTAGACACGCGAGACTCTAACTCAGCATCGTTAAATTTTTTGCCGTCCATGTCAATTGTGTTATAAAGACCTCACCATTAAACAGTAGCTGATCAACTTTAATCAAAAAATAAATCATTCATTACAAAACCAACCTTTCCATACAATTTTCCATCATACTCAATCACGGCACTTCAAACGCATCAATCCAGCATCGAAACTTTCCTCTCCGCATGAATAACCATCGTACCAGCAAGCAGCGCAAGTCATCGATACTTTCACTTTCGGCGACACAGTGCCACGGACTTCAAAAACTACCACTGCGCATTTACATGCCTATGCAACTGCATGAATATTCCCCGGGAATCCAGGCCCCGAAAAGGGCAGAAAAGAAAGGGAGAGAGGAAAAAATCGACCGGCTGAGATATACCGGTGTGAGCGCACCTTGCGTATGTAGGTATGCCCGATAAACCGGGGGTACAGACGCGTGTGAGCCGGCGTGCTTGGCTAATTGTATAAATTATTGCGCCGGCTGGCTGCGTCGTGACATCGAAAAACTTTTTATCTTTATCGGATGTACCGGCGACGATGACTTTTCTTGTGTGTAAGATCGGTGGGGGATTGGTTTTATATGGAGCTTTCTGCGTTGGTGGGTAGGGTTTCATATTAGAGTAATTAATTGCTTTTATTGAGGACAATGTTGCTTCCTCTGATTTAATGTTTTTTATCACGTTATTTATTATTTACTAATTACGTATAATTTTCATAGAATCAGTTAGTATTTTTTAAGATTAGAAAAAAATAAGCTATGTTTTATTACTTTTGACGCGCATAACAGACGAATCACAAAAAAAAATTTCCAATTTCCTTATTTCCTCAATTTAAACTCGCAAATTTTCCTCCTAATTAATTACCAATAAACTAATACGCATCCAAGCACCCGACGCATCTAGAACCCTCCATATACAAACCCTCGAAAAAAGAACCACGAAAGAGAGCATAGACGAAGGACACTTAATTAATTGAGTCGTTTGCGTAGATGCATCGAAAGCTGCAGAGCGCCAGGGCAGAGAGAGAGAGAAGAGGTAGAAGCCACCGTGGCGATCTTCGCTACTGCAGCCGCGATTTAATAGGCAATTACTTCGGCTTCTCTTTTGCCTTCCCAGCCCCACCGCCGCTCTCTACGCTTCCTCCGCCTCGTATATATACACACGGCGCGGACTTTCTTCCAGTCGGGCGATATTCCCACGGGCTTTTTTCTCGTTACGCGTCCTTGAAACTTTGCGCTCGCGGCGACGGAAAGTTTCCGGGGGGGGGGGGGGGAAAAAAGAAATTGTTATTATTCGCCGAATGAATATGGAGGACTCTTTATAATTCGCGGTTGCGCGCAAAAGTTTGTATCGCGTAACGATGAAATGATAGCGCGCTTTCCCTCTCTTTTTCTCTCAACTTTTGCGCGCACATTGTTTGGACAACGCGATATTGTTGCGCTCGCGTTTCTTATAATGATGGAAATTATAAGTGCCGAGCTTGGTTGGAAAAAGTACGCGAGCTGGAAAGTCACGATAAAGGGATTTTTTTGAAAAGTTTGCTGCTTGGGAAAACAATACTGCTGAGGTTTTGATAGGAATGTTGTAATACTGGTGAGTAATAGGTTGTAATAGCTTTTGAGATTTTCGTTCGATGGTATTCACATTAGTAGAGAGTGTCAGGGATATTGCTTCAGTGAGTTTTACAAGCCGATGATGAGGAAAACAATAGCTTTATCTTCTTGGATCTTCAAAGTCATCGATTGTAAGAAACTAATTTATGCAGCTGAACATTGTGTAAAGGAAGCTGTTTGTTGCAGAAGACGTGAATGTTTTACATCAATAGAAATTGAATATGATTATATAACGTAATTGTAATTATATAATCAATTTTATGTATAATTACTATATGATATTAAATGTATACATCTACCTAATAGTACATCAATTTTTAAACTTATTCATAAAACTACCTATTGCAAACACGCAAAAATACAAAAAGCCCAATAATAAAGCGAGCTTTTCAAATCTCAATTAAATTTAGTCAATTGAACGGCCCCGGTGCGAAAGCTATTTTCCATTCAAAATGCGCATGCATTCGCACAGTACTCGCGCTGTGTACATTTTCATTCTTGACCTATTTGCCTCTCGTAAGGGAACGAAAAATCTGTATTTGTCAGAATTTCGCGTCGACAAAACTTCGAATCAAGGGGCCGATAAAAATTCTATGCATTGCCAAGTGACGCAGTATAAACAGGGACGCGCGAGCGCAGGAGGAAGGGAAAGTTTCTTTCTGCGTTTCGTACTTGAAAAAAGGCGACGCTTGCGCCGTGTATGTGTGGAAGGAGAGCTGTGGAAAAATTTTTGGATTTCAATACCGATTTCTTGGAAAGGCGGGACTGAAATTATGGCATTGGTGTATACGTTGAAAAGAGAGATTTTGCTTTATATTTATTGTGTTTTAAATAAAATATCTGGAAATGTAAGGAGCTAGTTTGAAATTCTGCGAATATTCGAATTTAAATGAGATATCATCATAAGAGAAGAATAACGCTATAAATGTTAAAGTTGCTGCACTGAAGTAAATAGATTAATAATTACTTTTTAATCGACTCCTGACCAAATTTTACTTTCACTTTTACCTTTGTTCATATTATTTTTATTCAAAATTCCAGCTATATGTAGATTGATGCAAATAAAGCAACACAAAAATATTGTTTTTCATCAATTCTAAATTGGTTTTGATGGGTTCGAATATATCCGCTTCTATTCAGCAGCTGAACGATGGAGGATTTCATTCGATCGAACAAAGTGAATCAACTCTGCAGCTTTTATACTCCCAATTCCAAACTTTCAATACGTTGAACAACTCTAATCACCTGCACCTCGTTTAATGTTCCACATTCAACTCATTCACGTTTACCGACTGTATTAAAAAAAAAAAAAAAAATTAGAAAAACAGCATGCTAGTCGAATTGCCGAACGTACAAATTGCCAAAGAGCTTATAAAATTTTATCGAACCATTGAAGCGAAAAAATTCATATGCGCAGGATATAAAATACCTCTGACGAAACTAGAAGCTGTTATCATATTTTTCGGTAAAAGCAACCCATTTCATCTAACGATCGTAACAACCGGTCAAAATATCGACTCCTCCAAACTCAAAATAGCGACAAACGAATGATGCGCCATTTAAAAAAAAGCAACAAAAATCGCATATAAAACAACATCCATCCCAACAAAATTGCAGCAGAAAAAAAGTAATTGCATCCATGTAACCAGGCGGCGATCGAAAGCCTCTCCCCGGCAATTAATTCCGCCATTTATTACTAGGCTCGACCGTAAAACAGAAAGACGAGAAAAAGCGCGCGTCGCGACGCTCAAGTGCGCGACGCGTGACGTCATCGAGCGATCCCCCACTCCTCGTGACTTATGGCCGCCGTAAATCTAACCATTGAATTTTACACTGTCGATATTCTGCCGCGCGCGCGGGCGCGTATATAGCTCGTTCTTTCTCCCTCGTATGGCGTGCGCAAAAGAGAGAAAGCTATAGTCTGGGCGCGGGGGTGGCGAGCCAGCGAAGAAGAATGTAATGAGTAACAAAAGCGATATAAAGGGAGTGTCTTTTTATTTATTGCCGATGTGGGGAGTAGACGGGGTTTTACGATTCTGATGGGAAAGGCGTAAATAACGGCGCTGAAACTTTGGAGTTGCGATGAATTTTAAGGGGGGGTGCTTGGGGTGCTTGGGGTGGGTTGGATCTTCGGTTTATGAAGAATGCTTTTTGCATTATATTGGTTGTTGTTTGCCGCTAGGCGCTGTATAAAGACTTGATTGTCTACTTCTTAAAAGCCATTGACTACTGGAATAATACGAACAGTAAACTCCTTTATCACAGTGCACTCTCAATTATCACGCAAACCACGCGAACATAAATACTCGCAAAAGATGAAAAAAAAAACCTAGTTCCAGACAGTACAAAGCTGAAAAAAGGAGTTTACGATTCTCCATCTTCTCTTAAAAAAAAGTAAAGAAAAAAGCGAATGAACCGCGGAGCAAGGATCGCATGTCGCCCTGGCGCTCGTTTGATAAGAGTCGTGACTCGGGGATTATTTAATGGCGGGGGCGCGGCTATTATCGGGCTGCGGTATCGCTGGTCGCGAAGTGATTGATCGGAGAGAGAGAGAGAGTTGGAAAGGCTACAGTAGGCGCGACCGGACGCGAAGGCTCGCTTTCTGCGAGCGAGCCAAGCGGCAGGCTCTGATGGACATCGAAGGCGCTCCTAATATAATGCGATAATTATACATCGGGACGCTTGACAGGCTATGACGAGCGAGACGGTGCAGGCTTAATGGCTGCTGCTTGGGATGCTCTGGGTGGAATGGGTTTTTAATTTTTGATTGTCTTGTTAGTGTATTCGCAACAATGGATGAGAGAGCGAGGGTTATTTATGAGATGATAATGCTTGCGGTAATCTGAGGTTATTATTGGTCGTTGAGTGTAATAGTTGCATTTGAGTGATTGATTGATTTTTGTTGTGTATAAGAATCATTTATAATATGACATTGGTGTACAATGTGCGAGTATTGTGCGAAAGCGATGATCGCCTAAGTGCAAGTGTTGCGTAAAAATTTAGCTTTGCTATAGTCACTCGGTAATTTTGCAAGTGCATAATCGGCATGACACTCGAGCTAGTGTATCCTGTATCAATCCTCGTTTATATCCATTGTATTCGGTACTCTAACCAATGTAATAAGGCTAACTAGTTACAGAACTACTGTAAGACAAAATGTATGCGTTGACAAACAAGATGAGCATTGAAAAGAATATGTTAGAATAACATTTCACAGATTTATA